>CAJRST010039999.1:6391151-6406998 GCA_907169785.1 Menidia menidia
CATGCCACCAACCTACCCAGGGGGACCCATGCCACCAACCTACCCAGGGGGACCCATGCCACCAATCTACCCAGGGGGACCAGTTCTTCCCAACTTGTTCTACCTCTTCTTGACTGGGCAGCTTCCTCATGGCACTGTGACCCATGTCCAGACTGACTTTGAGGCTGGTAAAGACCGCACCACTCAAGCTGGTTATGAATCATACCGCATGTCTTCAGAAAACCCCACTCAAGGCCAGGTTGCTGTTTGGCAACCAGTCCAGCAACAGAATTTTGCAGGCTTCTAAACTGACTGAAGGGGAAAAAGTGGCTCCAGTAACCTGATCTGCATTTGGTTGTTGAAAGTTCAATAAAAACATTCAAATGAAACCTTTGTGCTATCTTTAATTTAAACTGTTTTTAAATGGCAGCTTTGGGGACATAGGGGAAAAATGCTGACATGGTGGTTTGCTTATCTTCTAGTGAACTGGATTACCATGATGTTGCTTCAGTGAACCAACGCTGCCAGAGCATCTGTGACTCTTGGGACAAGTTGGGAACTCTTACTCAGAAGAGGAGAGAGTCACTTGAGGTTAGCAAGATTAAAGGGACTAAAGTGTGGAGCCAGGTCTTGAAACCGGACTTGTATTGAACTGGGTTGTGGGGTAGCTGCAGCTTTATCCAGGAAATGATTGGCTCAAAACCCATGAGGCACTTGTGCATCTCAGACCTGAAAATGTGTGAAGGCATAGGGACTAGTACCAAAGGTGTGGGTTTTTTCTTTTTCCCCCCTCCCCTGAATGCAACTGGCCTGTTCTACAGTCCTGTTGGGAATATCTGGACAATTAAACTGGGGTGGGTTAATGGCAGCAGATCTCATTTTGGTTTTATTCAGTAAAACATGTTGGGATAATCTGATTAAATTGTGTATTTGCAGCGCACAGAAAAGTTGCTGGAGACCATTGATCAGTTGTTCCTAGAGTTTGCTAAGAGGTCAGCTCCTTTCAACAACTGGATGGAGGGAGCCATGGAGGATCTGCAGGACATGTTCATAGTTCACACTATTGAAGAGGTCCAGGTAAACTTGCAGCACTCCCCTGAAAATTGAGATGAGTATGATTTTGGTCAAATTACTGCAGAGTATAGGTAACAACTTTGTAACCTTCTTCCTCTTCCAGAGTCTAATCGCAGCTCATGAGCAGTTCAAAGCCACTCTGCCTGAGGCCGATGCAGAGAGACAGGCCATCTTGGGAATCCACAATGAGGTGCAGAAAATTTCCCAGAGCTATGGGATCAAGGCCAACATTAACAACCCCTACAGCTCCATTACAACAGAAGAGCTTCTCAATAAGTGGGAGAAGGTAACTCTCTTAAACTTGCATAACTCTGAAAACATTTATACCTAGGCGTTGCCATATTTTCTTTTTCGAAGGTGGAGCATTTTTTTCAAACGGCTTATACATTTCAGGCATAATGGTGCTATGGGAATATTTAATTATTTTTGCCATTCGGAAAGAGTCAGTTTAGCAATAATATTCAACCTTCTGTACTCCGTTTCCCTTTAGGTGAAGAAGCTGGTTCCTCAGAGAGATGGAGCTCTCCAGGAGGAAATGGCTCGCCAGCATGCCCATGAAAGGTTGAGACGACAGTTTGCTGCCCAGGCTAATCTCATCGGACCCTGGATACAAACCAGGATGGAGGTTTTGATTAAATATGATTTACTTGATTATTGCTTTGTTTTATTATTAATTTATTTTATATAATTGTATTTCATACAATTTCCTTTTTATATATGCAAAAATATGTTTTAATACAAAATAAGACAAAGCATATTTGCAGACTATAATTGATTTTTATGTCTTCAGAAAAGTTTGTTGGCTGTATGCCTCCCTACAGGGTCAGCAGCAAAAGCATCATGTCTTTATACTGACATATAGAACTAAATTGCCCCTACAATTAAGTTTACGCTGTGTTATCCTTTCAGGAAATTGGGCGCTGCTCTCTGGAGATTGGAGGCACACTGGAGGACCAGATGACCCAGCTTAAACAGTTTGAGCATGTCATTGTTGCTTACAAACCGAACATCGACAAACTGGAGGGAGATCACCAGCTAATCCAAGAATCCCTTGTGTTTGACAACAAACACACAAATTACACCATGGAGGCACGGAACAGTACAAAACAGTTTTACAATTGCAAAATGCAACATAAACATGTGCAAACTATCCTTAAGATATTAGAAAGTACTAGTTTATGTGTTTTGAGTAGGTTTACGTGCATATTTGGACACATAGGTTTTTGGATGTATCTGATATTGCATCAGCTGGTTCAGACTTGTGATCTTTGTTTTGATATGTTGTCACATCAACAGCACATCCGTGTTGGATGGGAGCTACTCCTCACGACCATTGCCCGGACGATCAATGAGATTGAAACCCAGATCCTGACCCGAGATGCCAAGGGCATTAGCCAGCAGCAGATGAATGATTTCAGATCTTCTTTCAACCATTTTGACAGGGTACAGAACCTGCTGAATCAAAAACAATAAGATTAGCCCTTATTGTGTGTTTTTAAGTCCTAATTAGGCACCAAGCAAAGGCAACATTCTGCAACTGCCCCAAAAAGTTAATTTTGATTGAAATAATGAATGGATAGCACTTTAACACAACCTTTTGTATCACAAATTTTTGAAAATCATTCATTTCTAACACTACGTTAAGTTGCTCTGTGGAGCGCTCATTACTATGATAGGTTTTGTTATTCCAGAAACATTTTTTGGATTAAACAGACTGGCTCTGTTCCACCTTGCTGGTGTATTGCTTGAATAATTTAGCTCCCCAAAAAATACATTTTCGATAAAAAACAGGCAATATTTCGCAGTGTTAAATATAACTACATGTGTTGTCCAATGTCGTTCAAAATCAAATTTGACAGTTTTAATATCCTATAGTGCAGTGAGACATAAGCATATGTTTTTTGCTTGAAGTAGAAAAGAACTACATTTATTTAATGTACAGAAGGTGCTTTGAACCTATTGTTTTGGCTTACAGTAACTGCTGACTAATCCTTTGTGACTAAACATTTCCTTTCTGTACCTGGAATTTGGCATCTGGCTGCAGAAGAAAAATGGAGCGATGGAAACCGATGACTTCAGAGCCTGTCTCATCTCCATGGGTTATGACTTGGTATGTTATTTGACATCGGTTGTTGGAGGCCATTTCCTGTACATGCACGAACATGTTCTCATTCTCCAATTACATCTGTCTCAGGGAGAGGTGGAGTTTGCCCGTATAATGATGCTGGTCGACGCAAATGGCACTGGCATTGTCTCCTTCCAGTCTTTTATTGACTTTATGACCAGAGAGACTGCTGATACAGACACTGCTGAGCAAGTTGTGGCATCCTTCCGGATCCTGGCAGCTGATAAGGTATCTTAAAGACTATGCGATTTCAGTCAACCTGTTATATCTGTCTCGTTCAATAGCGATAAATGCAAAACGGGAGTGTTTCTACGAACACTAAATAAAAAATGTATTTGTTACACCACAGCCCTACATACTCGTGGATGAGCTTAGGAGGGAACTTCCTCCTGAGCAAGCAGAGTACTGCATCATGAGGATGCCCCCCTTCGCTGGTCCGGGAGCACCACCAGGAGCACTAGACTACGCTGCCTTCTCCACTGCCCTCTATGGAGAGAGCGACCTTTAACTTGACTGACAACCTCTTGTCTTCTGATCATAACTTTTCCCTTTCATCCACGCTTTTCACTCACCATATGTCTAAGTAATTAAATAATTGATGAATTTTTGGATCAAATATGCAGAATGCAATCAGAATATTAATCGAAAGTAGTTTTTTTTGTAATTCGATGCTAAATTGTTTATGTTAAGCATGTTAAGCATAAGAAGCAATGCCATGTTCCTTGGTTCTCTTTGTCCCTGTGTGTAAAAGTGAAATTGCTTCATTTGAATTACATTAGAAAAAACTGGACAAATAATTCTATTAAAAAAATAGATATGATAAAACTGACAACAGTAAGATTATGGTCTTCAGTGCTTTATTTGTTGAGGAACCTAATCCCATTTTTGGCAGTAGTATCATGTACTGTTTTCATGTTTCCATGTACTGTCTAAGTATAAGTTCCTTTGCTTTGGGAATAAAATCTTCTGATAAATTATTTGAGCTGTTTAAAGTGGATTGCAGTTTGCGAAAGCAGTTTCAGGCTCATTGCCATCCATCAATAAACACTGGACTCCCAAAAGGGAATGCTGACATTCCCATAATGCCCAAAAAACAAACAACCAAAAAACACTGCTGCAAACCACATGAATGCCCAAGTAAACGTTTACAGTAGATCAGCGCTTTTAAGGCAAAATGTACAGAGGCCAAAATAACGTACTATTCATATCTAATGACACTGAAGATTCAACGTTTTCTGTTACCAAAATATACACAAGTGCTTACATGTACTTTCAAAATACACATTATTGGCTGGAAAATAATGGAATAGTAAAAACATAAAAATCTAATATTGAATCTAAATTCTCCTTACCATTTCTTGTTTGAAGGTGTCAGCAGTAATAGATAAAAGTGAGTGGGTGTGGGGGGTGCCGACTAAACATTTAAACTTTTGTTTCCTTTTATTCTTGTGCCTATGTCCTGTTGTCTGAATAGCCAGTACTTGATTCATACAATAGTTCTGGTATTGGTAATGATTGACCAAACCTCTGCCAGGACATAATCATAACCTTTTACCCTTAAAAGGTAAAAGGTTATGATTGATTTCTGATGAAAAGTACATCTTTGTCTCTCTCCTTGTAAGAAATACACATCTAATTCTGTTATTGTTGTTTGCCGTGTGTGAGTCGTGAATGGAAGATTAAATTCCAGTGTCACCAAGTGGGATTTTTAGTAGGAAGAATCAATGGCCACACATAACAAACAACAATCTGCTTTAAAATAAACTATTCTTTTGCAGCTAAAAAAACACTGATTCTGACATTAATAATAAAAGAAAGAACCAGTTCCATCTTTTCTCAAAATCTTTGATTAATCATATTTTGGTAGCAAAACAAAAATATTGACAACTTAAGAAATGGTTTGTCTCTCTTTTAAAACAGCCTATCATATTTGCGCATCAGGGTACCAAATCTATTCAATAAACTGTGACAAACAAAATTAGTTCGGTCTGAAGTGTAAGAATAAAACAGCCTATAACTCGAAACCCTTTTGAATAAAAATGCACATGTAGTACAGCAATTATGGTTTCTTTCCCTTAGATTTTCTGCAGGCTGTAGGCTGGATGGATACAGATGTGGATGGAGACACTGATGAAGACAGATCATGATGACATCGGTTGTGTGGGCAAAAATTGGGTGGTTAAAATTAGCTAAATTTGCAAAAAAGTGCAATCTGCAATGTGATTATTTTATTTTGTGGTTTGACAAAAAACATTACACATTATACAAAACATTTGACATGACTGTCACAGTGAATTATTATTATAGGCCTCAAATATAAAAAAATCATACCACTGGTGTTCATAAATATCTCTGGAAACACATAGTTTCCCAAATGTTTGCTGGGCAGAACTGTGCACTTGGTCCTAATTATGGAATGTTTTGTCAGCGTGCAGTTGGTAGTGCTTCCAGTCAGTGCAGATGATTAATTCAAGTCTGTAATTGCTTTTTGCCCTTTTCCTGTGCCAATAATATTTTAGCTAAACAAGCTATATTTGATGAGCTTCAGTGATAAATGTCGGCACAAGACAGAGAATAAAACAGGCGAAGCAGACCAAAGAAGATGACATGTTGTGTTTTGCAGGCAAGACTGAGCTTCTCCATAAGAAATATACTGTTATAAATGCATTTATTTACATAAATTTACTAATTTTAAACCATGTTAAAACATTAACAATAAATTAGATTAAATACACTGCGTATAAATATGATTTCGAAATAGCATATCTAAACAAAACAAAAAGATCTAACAGACATTTTTGTGAGGAAAAGTGATAAATTGCTTATAAAACTGATGAATTGCATTTCACTCATACCTTGTGAACAGTTTTGTCTTGGAATGAGTTTTCAAACATATATTTTGTCTAAAGAAAGCACAGATTTATGCCAGAAATGACATGGTATATTGGTATTTTGTGCATGGATTTTTGTCACAGATTAACAACAACTACAACAAAAAACATAATGTTGAGGACAAAATGCCCACATTTCTTGAATGGGCGGTGCACAAATCAGGCAAATAGTTAATTTAAATAATCTATTTTGAGGTTAGCAAAAATGCCCTCTTTTGGCTTGAGTTCGTGCTGCTGTGATGAGGGCTGGCATTAACCTGTCTTCAGGAGGTGTAGATGCTCTGGTTTATTTCAGAAGACTCCTCCCCCCCCACTTAAGGCCGCAGAGTGCACCTTTTGGCACTTTGTCCGCAGAGCCAGTCAGACGACTAAATCCTGCTAGATGTGGCTCGTTAGGTTGAAACAATGATAGATGCTGGAGAAGGTGACGACGAATTCCAGTTTTTACGAACGGTGAGTGTGACACACTCCAAACAGCTAATATTTAGCCATTTCACCCAATTCACTAAAGTGTTATTAGCCCTGCTGTTTGGAACGGAATAAGGAAATGACAGGTAATTTAGTACAATACAGATCAATGAAATTCTGAGCTGTTTTGTTCAGTCTGTCTAGTAACAAAACAACCAAATTACTGAAGTGTAAAAATCCATGTTTGCTGCTTCGTTGCAGACTTATTGTCTACTGAGATTAGTTTGGCTTGTGCTGGCTTTCTTGTATGGTCCAGATCACTTGAGTTTTGATATCTACATTTTTGTGAATTTGAACTTTTGAGAAAAAATGTATTTTGTTTAAACCTCCTGAGAGGCAAGCATATATTTGGCGTGCATTTTGCCATCACCAAGATAATGGAAATTGTGGGACTTAATAAGTGGTACAAGTAGTTTTACCTAATGTAAGGACAGTGGATTTATCTTTGTATTTAAAAGGTGAATGTATGTATTAAAAAGTTTTTCTTTGCACTATGGTTCTGAATGTCTAAATGAATAACTTTTTCCAGATATCAAACATTAGGGTTTGGTAGTTGAAGCCAATGAGTCCAAGTTGGAAAAAAAAGTATCATGGTGTGCAATGCTCT
This sequence comes from Menidia menidia, assembly GCA_907169785.1. Lineage (NCBI taxonomy): Eukaryota > Metazoa > Chordata > Actinopteri > Atheriniformes > Atherinopsidae > Menidia > Menidia menidia. Next base: position 6,398,296 of record CAJRST010039999.1, read on the forward strand.
CATATGTTGACACAGTGCGTTAAATTTAAGTTAACGCTAATTAATTGAGAAGGCTGGCAGAATAAAGTTATGATTTTTGTGTGTTTCTTTACTCTACTCTAAGTAGCACAGTTTTAATCAGATACCCATGTAAAGAACATAAAAATAATAACAAATTATGCCTAATTTAACTCAGCTTGCAGCAGTCAGCTAATCTTGATCACTTTTATTAGTTACTTAAAGTAAAGAAACCCCCCAGATGCTTTTTTATCTTAAAAGGATATGTTATCATTGGGTTTTGGGTTGTAAGTTCTCCTCTCACACCCTGTGATCTCCACCCTCTGATAGGTATGCAAATAAGACATACACGCATATTCAGTGATGGAGATACATGGGAGAAAATTCATTCTGAGATCCATCCATGACAGTGCTGGCATGCATTATTTAATTGAATTTGATGTTTTCAATAGGCACTTGCTCAGGTGTGGCATATGGCATGATTTATTTAGGAGAAACATACTATACAACTGATATCTCTAGCTGATTGAATAAAAGGCTTTAGCGACATAGCATTGCTTCTTGAAGAGGTGATCATCTTTTATGACTCAAGGTGGATGCTTTTCCTTTTGATGACAACTATTGTTGAAATATTTGAATTTCGGTGACACAGTGTTTACTAGCTGTGTGTAAACGGTGCGGGAACTGAGCACTATGGCCATTAGAAGCCCCCCTTCAGAACTTTAGCATTGGGATGTATGTCAGACTGATTGCAAAGTACTGCTGATATGAAGAGTGGAGAGGGTTGAATCGGGGGTCTTCCCAAAATAGAGGTTTGCAGCCTGGGTACAGAGAGGTGTTGGTATTCCTGGTCATCTGTTGTCTTCTTCTGTTGTTCCTTAAATAGATAGAGACACCTATTCAGTTTGACATGGAGATAAGATTAATGAGAAGTGACTGAAATGTACTGTACAACTCATTTCAATCTCTTGCTGTTTGGAAAATCTTACCAGTGTGACAGGCTCAAAGGACAACTCATACACACATTCCTTAGATTCTTTATGATGAGTTTATGGTGCCTCAAAAGGCTACAGTGAATAATAATCATTTCCATGTGTTCTATTTTTCAGGGGGATGAGGTGGTTTTACAGAGTACCTTTACCTCCCAAGGGGAACATTTTAAGCTCTGTCTTGCTGCTGAGGGATTTGGCAGCAGGCTTTGCAGGCTTGAGCAAACCTCCAACTGCAAGGTAAAGAGCTCCACTTCAGTGACCACGGTGCCCTTCATCACTGTCAGCTAGTTCCATTAGTTTGTTATTGTGGCATTAATAGAAATAAGGGAATTGATTCAAATATGAGAAAAAGGCAAAACAATACTTTACGTTGATCTGGGAATGCTCGGCTTGTTATTTACTTTTCTCACTGAATTTGCTGTTGTTATCTAGCTGAAACAGCGTGTTGTCTTCCTTTTGTACCAGAATGTTCCCCCGGACCTGTCTGTTTGTGGCTTTGTCCTGGCCCAGTGTCTCTCTGTCCGAGCCCTGCAGGAGATGCTGGCCCACCGCGAACAGCTGGCTGCAGCAGTGAGTCGGTTGTGTTATTTTCACGCAGTGCACTTTGCTGAGCATGTTTACTGTTTTTGTCCCTTTGTCAAGAAAATGCATTAAATATTATAAAAGCTGTATTAAACATGTTGTTGTCTACCAATAAAGTGCTGCGTCAGATATCTGTGTAATTTAGATGATCTCCTTTCTTTATATCATATTGCATATGTTTTCTTGGTTAGCTATATAGTCACCATGTAACTAATTTGGAAAGGTAGACTGATTAAATACATTCTCAAACACATGGGTGCTTCACTTTCCCCCTCAGTGTTACTGTAACTAAAACTCACACAGTAAAGTATTTTTTTTATTCTATCTGATTCTGCTGTTACCGTTATTTCACTTCATGCTGGTTATCTTGGTCATGATTTACAGGTGGGAGCCGGTGGGAGCCATCGCACCCTGCTTTATGGACAAGCCGTGTTGTTCCTACACTCATACAGCGGCATGGTTAGAGGATTCAAAAGATTCTGTTTATTTTTAAAACTCTTTGCTGAAATATATATTACATCTACTGTTTATGTCTATCCCAGTATCTCAGCTGCTTGTCTTCATCCAAGTCTTCAAATGATAAACTGGCTTTTGATGTTGGTCTGCAACAGGAAAAAGCAGGTGACTGTTTGAGAAAAGTATTCATTTTGCAACCATGTTTTATTCTGTTTTTTGGTATTTATTATTTGTGTGATCTTTCCTTTGAGTAAAATGCTTCTCTTTTAAATGTTTGCTCATATATGTATAGACACACACTCGCTCACACACGTATATATATATATCTATATATAAATGGAGAGAGATTTTGTATCTCGCCTAGGGGAGGCGTGTTGGTGGACTGTCCATCCAGCATCTAGACAGAGGTCGGAAGGTGAAAAAGTGCGTGTTGGAGATGACCTCATATTAGTCAGTGTGTCCTCAGAGAGATATCTGGTAAGTCAGTGCCTCAAAGAGGTCAATCTATTTGCTCTTAAAAGGAAAAAAAGAAATGGTCATACTCTACAAATGAAATGTTTACCATTGATGATATTTTTCTCTTGTGATCAATTTCATATTTTTACTTCCATATTTTCCCCATGTAAAAGTGTAATTAATTTGATTTCTGTTGCTTTCATGCAGAATTTGCCAATCTGTGTTCTCTGGTGCCTCTGATGAGTTGTTTTGCATAATTTTCTCTGATAACAGCTTTTGTGCTTGAAAAATCAGAAGTTTTTTCTTGTTAATGGGTTCCTTTTATCCCCAGCACCTGTCCTTTGGCACCGTGTCTGACAACAGAAACTGCAGCGACAGCCTGATTGTCAATGCAGCCTTCCAGCAGACTCTGTGGAGTGTTGCTCCCATCTGCTCCGGGGGCGCAGTTGTTCGAGGCAAGTTTATTTTTCTTCTTGCTACAGTCAACAGACCATCAATTCATCAAGTTTATGAACTGAGTATGTTTTACTAAAAATATAGCTGTTTCAGAAGGTAAACACTTAATATATGTGTTAACAAGTGTAACATTATAAGTTTTTACCTTAGCCCAACATCCTCCCTGTGTCTCTTTAAGTCACTAAGCTGACGTTTCATGCTTTATCTGTCTGAGTTTGAGCTTCCTTACCATAAAGGCATTAGATGTCTGAAAATATGGTCATCCCCCAAGAAGGTTCCCTTATCTGTTCAGGTGATGTTTGGGAACTTGGTTAAATTACTGTCCAAAGACATTCTGTTTTTTTTTTATCTGGTTGGCCAGACAACCGTTTCTGGAATGAGACAGATACAAATCCTTGTTTAATTTTATATTCCCAGAGGTCACTGGGCCCAATTTAAATATGTAACTTCAGAGGAAGTTTTCCTCACTTGGTCGTTGTCTGTGGCACATCACACGGTGCCGTAGTAATTACCTAGCTCTTTATGCTGTGCCCACTTTTTCGCAGACAGACTGGAGGCCACCTAAAAAGATACCACGCTTGAAATAAAGAGGGAATATTTTACTGAATTTGCCACTTTCTGATTTGTATTTTTTAAATTTAATTTCACATTTAAATGCTAAAGACTCAAGCTTTAAGTTATTTTTATTTGTAACTGAGCAGCTTGGTGATCTGGATACTTACTTATATGTATAGTGTTTAGCACAGAGATACTTTGCAGAAATGTGCAGATGTGATGCCCATCTGTGGGATGCCCTTCTCAAAAAAGGTTTCAATTAGGAAAATAAATGAAGCGGAAATTGTTTAAAGACTTTAGACTTTCGATTACCCACTTGGTAGTCAAGATTAGACGTTAACAAATACAATGTAGCGCTTTGTGGGCTGTTTATCTGATAACCTCCATTGCACAAATGTGGTTAAAAGAATTTTGAGCCATAATGTGTGTGGTTTGTCTTTTTTATATCTAGGATACCTGAGAGGGGGTGAAACATTGCGACTGCTCCACAGCCATAGTGATGCATGTCTGACTGTTCCTTCTGCTGAACAGGGAGAGGAGCTTCAAAGGTCAATGAAAAGATCAGCCTCATTTAATGTCAGATTGAAAAAATAAACATCCTTAACTCTACTTCTGTGACCAAGCCTGTTTTTTCAATCTAGGATAATGCAGTATGAAACAGGATCAGTGTCCAGCCATGCCCGTTCCCTCTGGAGGCTGGAAATCCTCTGTGTTGCGTGAGTGCAAAGATCATTTTAAAAGAAGTTTTGTTTTATGACACAATCTTTGTTTAAAATAATTGTACTTCAAATACAGCTTATAGGCTCCAAAATACGTCTGGACTTTTGGTGGACCTTTTCACCAATTTTACATTTTTAACATATAAACTTTAATGTTGTGAGCTGTGGATTCCTTTGAATGGAAAGCAGCTTTGAAAAACACGGTGTTCTCGATGTTCTTCAGCTGGAGTGGTAGACACACGTGCTGGGGCCAGCCCTTCAGACTGTGCCATGTGACTACAGGGAGGTACCTGGGCCTTACAGAGGAGAAAGGCCTGCATCTGGTTGACCGGGAAAAGGCTGACATCAGCACAACATCCTTTTGCTTCAGATTATCAAAGGTGATGAGTTAAGGGTGATATACAAATGTTCAGTGTTATTAGTTAGTGATTTGAAATTTGAATAAAGAAACAGTTTTGCCCCTGATTTGGGTGGTAAAACACTTTCTGTAACAATTGCTTAAAGGAGCAAAAGTCTGGCACAAAGACCATTACTGATGGGATGGGAGTCCCAGAAATCAAATACGGCGATTCTGTCTGTTACATTCAACACGTAGAGACTGGGCTCTGGCTAACCTATCAAGCTGCTGATACCAAGTGTCGCATGGGAGGAGCTCAGCGAAAGGTAATCCTTTTAAACTGTAATATTCACATTTTCTCTTGCTATATACAGTTACCACTGATACATCAAAAGCGTACCTCAATATCTACATATCCTGACTACCACAGCATGATATCATAAAGAAACAGTTGAGTGGAAGTAATTACAAATGATGTATTTTCAGGCCATTCTGCACAGCGAGGGTCATATGGATGATGGACTGACTCTGTCTCGTTCCCAGAGGGAAGAATCTCACACTGCCAGCCTCATCCGCAGTGCTTCTCTCCTGTTTTCTAAGTTTATAAGGTACTGGATGCTTCTTTCATGGTTTCAGCTGTTGGTGGATGACACACTGACAAAAACGCCTGAACGGGGAAATATTGAAACTTGGAATTGTAATTTTGTGGCTTGATTGTTTTCTCCAATGATAGAGTGAAAATGTATGGTACTTAGACATAATTTTGTTTTCTTGAAATATCTAAAGATTAAAAAAGGAAAGAAAAAACCTTACACATTACATTATGATCTGCTGTGTCATGTAACTACTGAATTACATACTATGCCAGTAACATGTAGAATAAAAAAATAAAAAAATAAGATTTATGCCACTTCCATAAAAGAAAAAAGCTAATATTTGAATACTTATTATTGGAGTTTTCTACTGGGGCGAAATATTTAACTTTCATGTTTGATATAAATAGTGACTCATGCTGTTTCAGTCGATAGTTTTTGATAAGAAAGAAATCAGATTTTCCTTGAAAGATTTGGCACTTTGCAACAAAACTTTGACTCGAATACTGACAGCAAAACAGCAGATTTCCTGAGCCAGCCAGAGAGTTTGAAATCAGGCTTGTTATAACACAAGAGGTTTAAGACTTGGAAAACAAATAATAGAAAAAAATAATCTTGTTCTTTAGGAAGCTGGACAGTTTCAGTCAAGAGGGAAATATTCCTGCAATCCACCTGCCAATGGAGTTGGTAACATGCAGTCTCGAGGATTTAATCAACTATTTCCAGCCGTCACTGGGGGGGCTGAGCAGTGAAGCTAAACAGAAAAACACAGCTGCACTAAGGAAACGGCAGAATATGTTTCAAGAAGAGGTAAATATGGAAATGAGCCTATTAATCTTGAAATTTAAGAAAGCTCATAAACTTTCTGATCGTCCTTTTCTTGGCAGGGTGTGATAGATTTCGTCCTTGACTGTATTGACCATCTGCAACAGTACAGCAGCGCCTCTCATTTTGCTGAGGCTGCGCAAAGTGATGCTGGAGAAGGGTGGGACGCCATCCTCAACCGTTTCTATGAGCTACTGGGTGAGAAGGATCTCATGTTACCTCAAATGATGTCTATAAGTTTGCCTTATAATTTGATTGTTTTTTTTCTCTCCTTTAGCGGCTCTTATCCGAGGGAACCGTGTAAACTGTGCACATTTCGCAAGTTCTGTGGACTGGTTGATAAGCCGGCTTGACAACCTTGAGGCCTCTTCTGGTTGGTAACCCTCTTGATGCAAGTTGCACCTGGAATGAACTTTAAATGCTCATGTAACAATAGATGTTTTAGAAGGTTTTGTAAAATAGAATGCATTATGTATTAAAATAATCCTGATAATCAGTCTTATCTTGAGCATTTGATTTTGGAAGCAGTATTCATATCAAAGATGAGCCTTAAAGCAAAAATGTAGAGTTGAACACAATGAGCTTTACATGTAGTAATATGCTTTTGCATTTACAGGAGTCTTGGAGGTTCTGCACTGTGTCCTTGTGGAGAGTCCTGAGGCACTAAATGTCATCAAAGATGGACACATTCAATCTATCATCTCGTTTCTCGACAAGCATGGACGCAACCACAAGGTAGTAAATAAAAAGATTTTGAGCTTTATGGTATGAATCTAGATTTGTTCTGAAAGGACACCCAGTTTTCTTTGTTTGAATGCATCGTAAAAGGTGCCCTTGAGTTTATGCAGCTGTGCCACAACCAAGAGAGAATTACCGCGGCTGTAACAGCTTTAACAGCTATTAAAAATGAGTCTCTTGATGTTGGATAATTTCCAGTTATTGAACTATTGCTGCATAAAGTGCTGACTGGTTGTGTTCCAGGTGCTGGAGGTGCTGTGCTCTCTGTCTGTGTGTGATAGTGTGGCAGTGCGCTCCAATCAGAACCTCATTTGTGACAGCCTGCTGCCAGACAGAGATTTGCTACTTCAAACACGTCTGGCTAATCAGGTCACCAGGTACTTCATCAAGTTTTTTCCTCCAAATATGACTTTTTCTGTTATTTTTGCTATCTGTCTGTCATTCCATGTTGTCTCTCTTAGTTGATGCACCACCATCAGATACAAAGTTCCTGTCAGAACGATAATGTTTTCATGTCCATTTCAATTTCCAATCAGACATTGACAAAGGCGCTTGCTGCCTGAGGTAACATAAGTCTGCTGAAGTAATCTCAGGAAGGACCATTTCTTTTTACTCTGTTTCAACATATTTCACTATCATCTCTTTCTCTCTTTATATTTAGGAAGGCTGATCCTGACGGATCGCATTAACTGTTTCTATTCAGCTTGTCTTTGAGCTTGCAGTTTTTTTTGTCCTTTTTCATTTTGCTCTCTCCTTTTTTCTCGCTGTTCTCTTTTGGCAATCATTTTTTTGCCACAGAGTTTTTATTTTGTTCAAAGATCTCCACTCTCCATCCCCCAGCTTCCTGTACATTTCTCTTTCCTAAACCTGAACTAAACTGTTCATTTAGTACATCTGTCATCTGTCCTGCCAATGTTCTTCCTCACACTCCACATATTGACAGTTTTGATGCTCTTTTGTATGAATCCTTTCGTCTTCTATAAATTAATTTGGACTTTTATGGTGAACAAGAATTCTGTCCGTCACAGCAAACGTTAACTTGCCTGATTTTTTACATTAACCATTTAACTGGGATTCTGCAGAATGACACAATGAGAAAAGCTTTGGACAGAGATGAGGGTCATAAAAAACACGACACACACCGTTGAAATACTCTGTCCACAATGTAAACTATATCCTTTACATGCTGCGTACAACACACCTTAAAAGTGCTATTCATTGGCCATAAGTTTTTGTAGTTGGATTCTGCTCCTCTCTCATGACAACCAGTTTTTGTATGGTCAAATATTTCACATGTAAACAAATAAGTATTATTAGTAGCAGATGTTACTTAAAAGACATGAGATTCTGTTTCTTGTCTGTTTTGTAGTCTAGTCTTATTGTAACCAAATTATATTGTAAGTCTGAAAATATTATACAATAGATAATGTAACACATTATTTTATCCTCTTTGTTTATTGGTTCTCTCCTTCTACTGTTCCACCACAGTATGAGACCAAACATCTTCCTGGCTATGGGAGAGGCTTCAGCTCAGCATCGGAGGTGGTATTATGAGCTGGTTGTGGATCACGTTGAGCCTTTCCTGACGTCTGAACCGACGCACCTGCGTGTTGGCTGGGCATTTACTAAAGGTTTCCTACCCCGGCCCACGGGAGGAGAGGGCTGGGGAGGGAATGGGGTGGGAGATGACCTCTGCTCTTATGGCTTTGATGGACTGCATCTTTGGTCAGGTGAAGATGAGCTCCGACAGGAGATCCTATATAATCTGTTTTCAGTCTTGTTATGTTTTTATTGTGATCCACACAGATGGACTGAAGTCTTGGCCTTGTAAAACAGGGAGGCCTTCTTTTTTTCTAGATGATATGGAGACAAATCCACTTGTATTTTCAGAGAGAGGCAATCTATCAATCTGTCTGTCTGTCTGTGTGTCTGTCTGTCTGTCTGTCTGTGTGTCTGTCTGTCTGTCTGTCTGTCTGTCTGTCTGTCTGTCTGTCTGT
>CAJRST010039999.1:6407008-6622669 GCA_907169785.1 Menidia menidia
TGTCTGTCTGTCTGTCTGTCTAGCATTCTATAAATCCTGTTTTTCAGCAGCACTTGATTATCTCTCGGTGCTGATAATTAAGTGCTGATGAAAAATAGGACTATGAACATAGTACTATTTGTTATTGAAAACATGCCCGGAGAGAAACGAGGGGGAGATTATGGTGATTATCTTTCTGAGTAGCAGCACTTAGCAGAAATTAGATTTGTTTATGAAACATTATGATTAGTTCAGGAAGTAGGAACAGTACTGTTGCAACACTGGTTGTAAATTGTGATTACTGTGAATGCTGCAATTAAATATTGTCAGCATACGAATTATAGCCCCTCAGAAGGGTCAGATGCATGTTTCAGAAATTTTACCCTCATTCCTTTTAACCTTTGTGCTCCAGGTGTATCGTACTATGACTAAAATGCATTCCATAAAATAACAGATATATATGTAATTTTGTTTTAAATGCTGGGGTTTATTAATCCTATGAAGAGGCAGGAAGTCTGAGCAGTGATTACTGTCTGCTGAATTTCAGGCGCTGTGGGCCGTAAAGTCAGCTCTCCCTTCCCACACCTGCTGAAAGATAATGATGTGGTTAGCTGCTGTCTTGACCTCACTGTTCCATGCATCTCATTCCGGGTCAATGGTCTGCCAGTGCAGGGCATGTTGGAGAACTTCATTGCTAATGGACTTCTTTATCCAGTGGTCAGCTTTTCAGCTGGAGTAAGGTCAGGGGAGACAAAATCCTTTTAACTGCTGTGCGTGCTTGTCTGTTGGCTTTAATTTCAGATTTTTCAAATGTACTGTTGCTGTTTCTTTGTAATCTCATTTTTTGACAATTGACAAACTAAGTTAGACACAGTCTATTTGTCTTTGTCTCTATATGGCTCACAAAATAAGCGATTGCCTTTGCTTTCCTTTCCTTTAAAATTAGAGTCCGTTTTCTTTTTGGTGGGCGGCATGGAGAGTTCCGCTTTCTGCCTCCTCCAGGCTATGCCCCTTGCTCTGAAGCTCTGCTCCCAAAATTCAAACTGAAGGTAGAGCCATGTCAGAAATACGTTTTGGACTGTGGAGAAGGGAAAAAGGAGTTAATTGGCCCTTTCGTGCCAGTCACTCCAGTTACATTCACTCCTACGCCAACTGACATCAGTAAGGTAACCATTAGTGCCGTCAGAAGTATTTTCATTATTGAAAATAAAATGATTTGAATTGCTAATCAATTTCAAGTATATATGTAAAATTTGAAAAACAAAAGTACTTACATTACATTTGACTATATTTGTGCCAAAGCACAATAGTGAAATTATACATTTTACCCACTAGGTTGTATTACCAACACAACTTGAGGACATTCGTGAGAAAATGGCAGAGAATATTCATGAGCTCTGGGTAAAGGATAAGATTGATCTTGGATGGACATATGGGTCGGTAAGTGTCACATCTGTGATTAAATAGCAGATTTAATCTTTTTTGGGAAAATTAAAAATGGTACTGTTTTATGTGCTTCAGGGGACCTTGTTTGTAATTACAGGTGAGAGATGAAAGCAAAAGACATGATCCCTGTTTGGTTGATTTCTCTAATCTGCCTGAGCAGGAGAGAAATCAGAACCTTCAGATGGCCCAGGACACCCTCAGGTGAGCTCCAGTACATGCATCATATACTGTAGGGAGAATATTAAATGACTATTCTCAGCACATCCTCTGGAGTTCAGATATTGTACGTTTGCCATTTGGTACTCTTGGTCTACTATTTTAATGAATGTATCTTTTTTTCTATTCAAGGACTTTATTGGCTCTTGGTTTCCATATTAGTTTGACAGATGACCACGCTGAAGAACGTGTCAAATACATGAGACTTCACACAAGGTAAGCTATTTGGTATTGTGGTTGATTGTATTTTGTTTGGTGACCTTCACAGACCAAAGCCTTTCTTCATGGCTTCTTTCAGGTATGAACTGCTCAGTGGCTACAGGCCAGCTCCAATAGACTTAAGCCAAGTTATTCTCAGCTCAGCTGACGAGGAAGTGGTTAATGTGCTGGCAGAGAATGATCATAATGTCTGGGTCAGAGAGCGTATCAAGCAGGGATGGACGTATGGACCCCAACAGGTGTTTGTTTTGTGCTGACATTTCTGGGGGGGATTGTATTTCAATGGTAAAATTGTTGTCACTTCACTCAATAATATCTTCAAGCATTTTTAGGTAACGTTAAAAAGGCAAACAGTAATCAACTTTTATGACTTGCTTTGACATGATTTTAGGATGTAAAGGCAAAACGGAGTTCACACCTTATACCTTACAAGCTTCTTGACGAAAGGACGAGGAGAACAGGGAGAGAGAGTGTCAGAGTGGCTGTCTGTATCCTGCTGGCATTCGGCTACAGCCTGGAGCCACTCAACCAGGAACGGAGTATGTCTCAAAGTCCTATCAATTAAAAAAATCATGGCTCAGTTTATCATATTTATGATTCCTTTGACAGCATTAGGAATACAATGTCAATTTGATGAAGCAATAGCTTACTTTCTCATTATGTTAAACTTAACTACTGAACTCATTACGTAACACAAAAAAGATTTGTCGCACTATTCATATCTTATATTTCACTGACATTTGGCAGCATTGTATTATATACCTTAGTACAATTTAGGTTTTGTTTTAGGAGATAACCACATTTGCTCCATTTCTGTGACTGACAGCGACATTATCGAAGCCATACCTCTTCTCTGTGGAGAAGTGCAGAGTGTTCCGACCAGATAAATCATACGCCGTGACCTCAGGGAAATGGTATTTTGAATATGAAATACTGACAACAGGGAATATGAGAGTGGGTTGGGCACGACCAAGCTGCACTTCTGATAAAGAGCTTGGCTCAGACGACCAGGCATTTGTCTTTGATGGATCTGAGGTGAGGCATTGAAAGTCACTCACCATTGTCACTGATTCAAGACAAAATCACAGTGTGACACACATTGTTCCTTTGCTTGTCTATAGAAATACAAAAATATTGCAAACTAATTTATTCATTTGTGGTACAAATGAAGGCTTTAGAATAGATATATTTTATAAAAATCCATGGTATCCAAAATGGAGTACTACAGTAATCTCCCAAAGCTGGCCTTGTATTCTACCTCAAACCTGTACGTATTTTATTTATCTCCTTTGGTGTTGTAATAGAGTATTTTTACATTGATGTAATGGTGAAGTAAAGCATCAGACTCTTTTCTTCACTGTTGCTTTCTCAGGCTCAGTGGTACCATCAGGGCGGAGAACCCCTGGGACGTCCCTGGTTCAGAGGTGATGTGGTGGGATGCTTGGTTGACATGGTTGAGGGCACCATGATGGTTACGCTCAATGGAGAGCTGTTGTTTAATGACAGAGGATCTGAGCTGGCTGCCAAAGACTTTGATATCAGAGACGGTAAAGAGAAGCAAAACATAGAGTACTGATACTTTATTAAAGTGATAATGAATTAGGATTTTATCCTTTTATTGAAAAAGTGTTGATTAAAAAAAAATTGTGATACAACTCTAAAATATCTTGTTTCTAACTATCTTTCTAGGCCTGCTGCCTGTGGTCAGTGTTGGGGTGAACCAAGTTGGGAGGCTGAACTTGGGCCGTGAAGTTGGCTCTTTGCAATACTTTACAGTGTGCGGCCTACAAGAGGGTTATAAACCTTTTGCTATCAATATGGCCCGAGATCTACCTCTGTGGATGAGCTGGAGACAGCCTCAGTTTACATCCATATCAATTGATAATCACAATTTACAGGTTGGTTCAGCAGTCAGTAAGATTTATTTTCCCCGCAGTTTGGTAACTTTATCATGCCGTACGGAATTTTTTTCTCATAATTTATTTCGAGCATAGGCGGGACCCTGAATAGAACATCTTCCACTTCAGCAACTTTGTGTATTTGCAACTCTCATTCTGAAAACAATTTTCAAATCTCATTCAAGGTCACTAAAGTCAGAGGCTCAATGGATTCCTTACCCAGCCTGAGGGTGTCTCAGCGTTTGATGCCAAACCACAGTGGAGGGGTTGAAATGGGCTTTTATCGGCTCAGCATGCCAATTCAATGTGCTGCTATTCTCAGAAGCCCTTCAGAGGGCGTGCTTCCAGGGCCCTCCAACTCTCTCACTCCAGGTTCAGTTTCACTGATATTACGAAGCACAGAGATGGTTTAAGAAAATGTTTACAAAAGAACTTGTGTAGGTCATTAAACAAGTGTAATTTTACCCAAGTCAGAATGTACAAACTGTTCATCTATTTGTTGAAATATTGCAACTTGTGTGTGATCTCCCAGAGACATCCAGATTATCCATTCTCTAGATTACTTTCTGACCTTGAGAGAAATGCTCTGATTAATCTCCCGAGGGCCATGCTGTAATTAATGCATGTTGTCCTTTTCAGCAAAGAAAGAGCAAGAGGACACAGACTCTGACTTTGAAGTCCTGATGAAGTCAGCACATGGCTTTTCTGGCTCAAGAGATGAGCTCAACCATAAGGATCATAGCCACGACAAAACATCCAAACTGAAACAACGGTTTGTTGTAGAGAATCTAAATTAAAATTAAATGTTTCATAAAATTGACAACATTCAAACACTAAATATCATAGCATCATGGCCATAAATGGTCATAACTGTTTAAATTTAGAACAAATATTTTAAAAGAAACAAAAGGAGTGAACAGGCACCATGTGTCTTACTTCTTTAACTGATTTGTGTAGAAATTGATGCATGTTCCTGTTCTCTGTAAGGTTCTTAATGAAGAGGACTAAACCAGGGTTAGTGAGCAGCAACTCCTCGGCTCGGCTTCTTGAAGAAGTTGTTGTCGATAAAGATGACCATGATCACCTTATCCAGAGCTCCAGAGTAAGGCCGTGGTTTTCTCATTATCACACCTAATTAAGAGGAGATAATTGCATTACACATAGCTAATTATAAAATCTGACAAGACCTCTGGCTATATCACTCTGATCACTTGGAGTGGTTGAAGTCAAATAATTAACAGGGCGCATGGACTTGTAGTGTGCTGCAACCAATTTTTAACCAATTACCAGTAACATAGAAATGATGAAACACATGATGAAAATAATAAACACGACACTTACTAACTTGTCTGCTCCAGTATTACTACTCGGTCAGAGTTCTTCCAGGCCAGGAGCCATTCAATGTGTGGGTCGGCTGGGTGACCTCTGATTTTCATCAATATGATGACACGTTTGACACAGAAAGTGCCCACACTGTGACCATCACCCTCGGAGATGACAGTGGCAAAGTTCAGGAAAGGTTAGTGTGTACTAAGATGCCTTAGCTGAAAGATTTATACTCTTTACAAATAGTAGTCACAGTTGTTTATTATTGATGCTTGTCAAGATACTTGTTATTATTGTTACTCTTACATCACCAAATCCAGTGAGTTTTATTGTTGTTATTTTTCCTCATATAGTAAATTCAGACTCCTCTGTGGAATAATTTTAATGTCATGCTGATTGGCTTCAGTGCTGAATTCCAAAGGGCTGTAAATTGGAATCAGACTGTAAGAAATGTAATATATTCTTATCCTTTTGCACAGTGCTAGACGATGCAGCTGTTACATGGTGTGTGCTGGTGAGGCCACAGGCCTGTCTCAGAGTCGAAGGAGTACGGGGCTGGAAATTGGCTGTTTGATTGACTCGGCTACCGGAATGCTCACCTTTACTTCCAGTGGAGTGGAGATGTCCACTTTTTATCAAGTAGGGCATGCTATAAACTCATTTGACCTGGTGCAAAATTATCCTTCTGAAGGGATATTTTGGTATAACACATTTAATGAAACTACTTAGAAATGTGTGTTTCACATGGACTGTTTAACTGAGGGAAGCACTGTATCACTTACAACCAGGTGGAGGCAAGTACAAAGCTGTTTCCAGCTGTTTTTGTCAAACCCACCACCAGCAACATGTTTCAGTTTGAACTGGGGCGGATCAAGGTATCTAAATAACTTTCTTAAGCCTTTTCTGCTTGTAAGAACAAATACACATGGAAACGTATGTCAGATAAAGTGTGATTTATCTGTGGTGCTGTGTTTGTCATCCTCTTGATACAGAATGTGATGCCACTGTCATCAGGTTTGCTTCGCAGTCAAAGAAGAAATCCCACTCCCCAGTGCCCCCCTAGGTTTCAAGTCCAGCATCTGAGCCCTGTGTCATGGACCAGAGTACCAGACAAGGCATTAAATGTGTTGGTAGACCGGCCAGATGAACACCATGGTTGGATAATCCAATGTCATGAGCCTCTCCAAGTCATGACCCTTCAGATCCCTGATGAATGCAGGTTAAACAATCAGGATTTAATGGAATGTTTGATGTATTTCATGCATACTGTGATTCGTGAGCACAAGGCAAAAGTCTCTGAATGACAACATCCACAAAAATGCCTACCATGTTTCATATGAATACTCTTTTGTCATATTTTGAGCAGAGAAAACACTGTCATTGTTTCCTCTCTTTGATTACATTCCCGCAGGTCTGTTGACATTTTAGAACTGTCAGAACTCGATGACCTCTTCACCTTTCACCACAATACACTCCTCCTCTACTGCTCCTTATGCGCGCTTGGGAATACCAGAGTTTGCCATGCCCTCTGTAGTCATGTTGACCAGTCGCAGTTCCTTTATGCAATTCAGAATCCTCACCTTGCCGGCCCACTCCGCTCTGCATATTATCAGCTGCTCATTCAGGTGCCTGCTCTGTAAATGTCCTTTTTAGCAGCAATTAACAGAGGTCGCCAAATGTGGCTTTTTGGAGAATCTATGAATAAATCTTTACTGTTTTTGTCCTTTAGGTTTTCCTAAGCAGCCACACCACAGCATGTCTTATGATGAATCATGAATACATCGTTCCAATGGCTGACCAGACCACAGACCAGACCCTTTATCTCAGTTCAGTTAATGGCTCTCCTGCAGAGGGAATTCCCAGCCCCAGTCGGTGCACGTCCCTGAAACCAAAGATACATTTTTCA
Organism: Menidia menidia; assembly: GCA_907169785.1. Classification (NCBI taxonomy): domain Eukaryota; kingdom Metazoa; phylum Chordata; class Actinopteri; order Atheriniformes; family Atherinopsidae; genus Menidia; species Menidia menidia. Next base: position 6,413,999 of record CAJRST010039999.1, read on the forward strand.
TCCCCTTGTTTTGTCCGTTGGGATGGGATGGAAGGAGAGAGTGTTGCTGAAGTAGCTTGTGCACATAGCCCAGAATTCCCCTTGGACATATTGACGAGTCTGACTGTGGAGATGCTCAGTGCTGGAGTTTCAGCTGTGGGGCAAGCTGTGAGGGATCCTGCAGGAGGCAATGTCGAACTTCTGCTTGCTCCTCTATTAAGACTATTACACAGCCTCTTGGTTATGGAGGTGTTACAGGATGAAGACCTTGAGAAGGTTCTTTGGCTGATGGAACCAAGTGTGTTCTCATTAAAAAGCACAACACTTCAGGAGGAGGCAGACAATGAAGAAACTAAGGATGATGAACAAGAACAACAAGGGAAAGAAAATAAAGATGAAGTAATCAGACAAGGACTTCTTCACATGAAGCTTCCAGAAGCTGTCAAACTGGAGGTGGATGACACAGCACCTATTTATTTTACTCTTTCCTGTTTTCCCCAATCCCTCAACTTGCATATCATTTTGATTTAGCAACAGGCCCTCTTTTAGTACTTTAATAAGGATATAAATATGAATAAGAATATTTGATTTATTTCTATTTCTAGCTCTGCCATCTGCTGTCCTACCTGTGTGACTGCCAGGTGCGCCACAGGGTAGAAGCCGTGGTTGCATTCTCTGGCAACTTTGTGCAGCAGCTACAGGAAAACCAACGTTTTCGCTACAATCAGGTCATGCAGGCGCTCAACATGTCCGCAGCACTCACTGCTCGCAAGACCAAGGAGTTCCGCCTGCCCCCTCAAGAGCAGGTTGGATGGACTTTTGACTACAAAATAAATAAATTAAGGTTGAAACATTCCTACTTTTGAGATGTATTGCATCATTATGGCTCACAAGATATTTTTTGCATTTGTCAAAATATTGTTTTGCAATTTTTGACCTTTCCAAAGATCAATATGCTGCTGAGCTTCAGAGAGGATGAGCCACAAGAGAACTGCCCCTGTCCGGTGGAAATCCAGCAGCTCCTTCAAGACTTTCACAATCTCCTCAAAGCAAACTGTGGTTAGAATATTTTTAACGTTGAATTTTTAAGCAGGTGTTAAGTATAATTGCTACAAAAGAAAAATGGATTTTGTTGTCATTGTGCAGTCATTGAATTGGACAGTGAGTCAGAGGATGATGATGATGTCAAGATGTCTTTAAAAGATCGACTTCTCAACATAGTAAGGAGAGTCATTGGACTCAAAAAGACATCAATGAAGGCGGAGGAGTGTAGATCCCTGAGTCGCAGTGAGTTTGTTTTCTTTGTTCCTTTTTATTCATGTTTACCTGCATGTAAGAGCATCTGCGTGTCCAGGCTGAAACCTTATACGCATTCTTACATAATGCTTGAATGTCTTAATGACACAATTTGAATGAGTTAAATCTGCATGTAAAGATACTTTTATTTGTGTGTTTCTTTAAATGACCACTTCTGGTGTTCGACATTGCTTTCAGAATCCCTCAAATCGCAGATTTTTGAGACGATGGTGCGCTGGGCTCAAGAGAGTGAGATGGAAGACCCTGAACTTGTTAAGGCTATCTTTTCATTGCTGCATCGCCAGTATCAAGGCATTGGGGGCCAGATGGAGGAACCCCTCTCAAAGGCATATACGATCAGCCAGTCATCAGTAGAGGATACTATGGCACTCTTGTCCTCTTTAGGCCTAATCCGGTCACTTCTCAGTGTCCGAATGGGTAAAGAGGAAGAGAGGCTGATGATTAGTAGACTTGGGTAAGAAAATATTGTTTATGTTTTAATTCTCTGCTTCTTTCAACATATTTTTTTATATTTTATTGTTTATTCTGAACTCTTTGTAACACATGTGCATCAGTATGTACTCTGGCATGGAAAGCATTCTTACAGTTTTGTCTTTTTTGGTATCAACACAGAGACATTATGAATAACAAAGTTTTCTATCAGCACCCAAACTTAATGAGGGCATTGGGAATGCATGAAACTGTGATGGAGGTCATGGTTAATGTTCTTGGAGAAGGAGAGTCAAAGGTAAGTATTTAATCAAATATTAATTCAGTAGTGCAGATAATGAAGCCATCACAGAGGCATGTCTTGCTTCTGTGATGGCTTCTGTGATGTCATGTTAAGATGTGACCACACTTTTTAAAATGGATCTGTATTTCAATGGTTGAAGTGACACTTTGTGTCATCACTTACTATATGTACATTCTTATTGGATGAGCTGCTTTCTTAAACTTAGATGCACTTTATTGCATGCTAATTTGCTTCTATGAGGTGATCACCTTTCCAAAGATGGTGGCCAGCTGTTGTCGATTTCTGTGCTACTTTTGCCGGATCAGCCGTCACAACCAGGGAGCGCTGTTCGACCACCTCAGCTACTTACTGGAAAACGCCAGTGTCGGGCTGGGTAAATGATCTCATTATTTTTTATCTTGTTTATGTTGAATTGAGGGCTTTATGATCGTATGTAATGTGTTACAAATATATTCCTGACATTAAGCATTTGAGTTTGTGTTTCCATCATTTTTTGCTTTTTCCCTGTAGCTTCACCTTCCATGCGTGGATCCACTCCCTTAGATGTAGCAGCAGCTTCTGTGATGGATAATAATGAACTGGCATTGGCACTGAGGGAAGATGACTTAGAGAAGGTGAGAATCTTCAACAGATTAAACATTTTGGAGAAACTCATTAGCACATTTTTAATTTGCTTTGGATATGTCTAAAAATTGCTTATTTGAAAATCTATGGGATGGATGACATACAGCAACAAAAGCTGATACCAATAAAGTACCGGTAATAACTTAACTACCTGCTCATTTTAAAAGAGGAATACCCAAATAGCAGTTTTTTATTGACATAATATGATTTCATATTCAGGTGGTTCAGTACTTGGCTGGTTGTGGACTTCAGAGCTGCCCGATGCTGGTAGCAAAAGGCTACACTGATATTGGATGGAATCCTGTGGAAGGAGAACGTTACCTGGATTTTCTGCGTTTTGCAGTTTTCTGCAATGGTACATTTAAATAATCATTTCAACTAATATAGAAAATAAGCTTCACGGCTCTGTAGCCATTGCAATAAAAAAGCGATAAACAAGCACAAGTTATTCCATAGATTCTGAACAGTTTTCATTGAAATGATTATTGTTGAACCAGGGATATTTTTGTTGCAGTGCTTGGAGCAAAATGCAATGTTAAAAAGCACTAAATGTCACATTATGTTAGGTACTTTTGCCTTTTGCCAAAGAAGTAATTCATTCTCTGATTTATTTTTCCATATTGTGTTGCGCTGTCCAAACCTCATGTGTGCAAAATGACCTTCAGGGTGTTTACAGTTAAGCCAGAAGACTTTAGCTCTCTGTGCTGTACGCCACTCAGTCATTTACACTTCATCTCATATCTGTACATTCTGTGAGTTATGCCATATCAGATCAGATATGAAAGTTTCCTTCTTTTTACTTCTCAGAGTGAATTAGGCTTTTGTCCCACAGGCTTAGTGAGAAGCTTGTTTTGGTAGAATTTGGAGATATAGAATAAAAGTCAAAGATATTGCTGTGGCCAACACAATCCACAATGTCATCAGTGTTTTCTCTTTCGGCCCCACACCCTCCCTGACTGCAGGAGAGAGTGTAGAGGAGAACGCTTATGTGGTGTTGAGACTGCTGATTCGTCGGCCTGAGTGTTTTGGTCCTGCACTGAGAGGAGATGGGGGAAATGGGCTCCTGGCTGCCATGGAGGAAGCCATCAAGATCTCTGAGGATGCTTCGATGGACGGACCTTTGCCCTCTCATCAGTCCAACAGAACACTGTGAGTATTAGATACACACTAACACATATTGAAAGATCAAAAAGTAAATCAGGTGGGAGCAGTTCTTCTTCTTCATTCTTCTTTTGAAAGATGACCAATTGTTTCTGTCATGAAAAACATTTTGTTGATTTGATTGATTTTTTGTAACAGAAATGGAGTCCAGGATAATGATGATGATCTCATTCACATGGGTCACGCCATCATGACCTTCTACTCTGCCCTTATTGACCTGCTGGGCCGCTGCGCTCCAGAGATGCACGTGAGTTTTTCCAGAGCCCAGGCCATTGGAATACCTTTTTAAAAAAGGCTTCTTTTTTGTCACTGATATTTACAGGTCACATATATTGGCAGGTGTTCAGGCAGGTCATTTACAACTCATTTAATTTCTAACGCTTTTACTTTCTTGTGGACAATGAACAAAAAATGACACACAAAAATAAAACTAAAGATTTTTTAAATCCCTGCAAAGTTATTTTTGTTTCATGTTTCAAGTTTCAACATTGGGTGCAAAATAAAAAGTTTTAGTGAACAGGAGTAGGTTTTTCCCAAAACATAATGCTTTATGTGTGAATAGGTTTAGTAATTTTGAAAATCATTTAGACATTTGCATATTACTGTGCGTCCAAAAAGTCAATACCAGCCCTATATTACTGTACATAATGATCCTGCTATAAGCCTAAGACCAGAAAACATATATGTACCACTGGGCATCGTGTCTGGCTGCAAAGCCTAAATGGGATTTTAAGCATGTGTCTGTCAGCGTAAGGGTCTAAAAATTTCAGCCTTATGTAAGGATTATTTTTTTTTGTTTTTTTTCACCAATTTGTTACAAGGGATCTTAAGGGACACGTGTGGTAAAAGAATGCAGTGCAACTGGTTCCAAATCTTTTTCAGGATAAGTCAAAAAGAAGGAAGTCCAATTTTACACAAGTAATATATGCTGGCACAGTGAACATACTATATTTGCATGTTACATTTATGCATATTCATGTGTTTATAATCTGTTATACTTCAAAAGACTAACTAACCGTTTCCTTTTTAAAATTGTTATTCAGTTAATTCAAGGAGGCAAAGGTGAAGCCATACGCATCAGGGCCATTTTGAGGTCACTCATCCCTCTTCAGGATCTTAAAGGAGTCATCAGCATCCCTTTTCAACTACCATCAGTATCTAAAGGTTAAGTGGACCAAATCAGACAATCTTACCACCCAAGTTTGTAATAAGAAATGATCTACATTACAGCTCTTATAACTTTCTTTATAATATTATTTTGAAAGGAATGGATTCAATTATATGTTATAATTTAGTTCATTTGTTGTATTTAAATACTAAATCTGTATAGAATGGAATTGGGGAACCTGATGTAGAAAGCAACCTCTTTTGAGATACCAAATGTAGATATAAAACTAAATTACAATTTCATGTCATGAAAATTGCACATAATCTGAAAGAATTTTTCATTGGTTGTATAGATGGTTTGTTAGAGGAGCCTGACCTATCCACGGTGTTCTGCCCTGACCACAAGGCAGCAATGGTTTTGTTCCTGGACCGAGTTTATGGCATTGAGAACCAAAGTTTCCTTCTTCACCTTTTGGATGTCGGCTTTCTGCCTGATCTTCAGGCGGCTGTCTCTCTTGACACTGTGAGTAGTTTTGTTGCTCTTTTCCTCTGCGTGACAATTTTGTGAAGTAGTATTAGAAGAGTGCCTGGTTAAATAGAAACTGATTACCCCGTCACCAGAGCAGGCGGTCTTTTCCTGTCATCCTGTTTCCTACTTAAGCTTAAACTCACTGTAAATGTTAAAAATAATCAATCTTCTAACCTAAATAAATGTGTGAACTGTAATTAAGGCCTTTCTGTAAAATATCTTTAATGTATAGAAAACACAGTGCTCATTTAAATATGGAGAGATGTTGTTTGTTTTAAGTTCTTCAAGTTTCCTGTTGTTCATATTGCCTTATTACTATGTCAAATTTAGTTTCTCTTAGTTGATGTGGCCCCGTTTGAACACAACCTCTGCTTTTAATTTCAGGCTGAACTAGGATCCACTGATATGGCCCTGGCCCTCAATCGATACTTGTGCACAGCTGTTCTTCCCCTTCTCACCAAATATTCAGCTCTCTTCGATGGTTTGGCAGATCATATTTTACTGGTTGATTCTCTCATCCAGGCAGTCTACCAACTCTCAAGGGCCATTAGTTTGACTAAAGCTCAGAGAGACACAACTGAGGATTGTTTGCTGGCGTTTTGCAGGTGGGTCTCAGGCTGGAATGAACAAATGTTAACTGTAATTCAGTATTTAGTTCTTGCATGACCATACTCTTTTCTTCCCCCTAGGAATGATTTCATTACCCTATTATTTTCATTAATCTAATTCTTTTGAACGTTTGAAACCACCATATAAAACAGTCCAAACTCAACAGAACGCTGTCACTCCCAGTCATCCATTTTTCTCAGTGATTTATATTTTTGTTAATGAATCTGAATGCATTCCAACTATAAATCTTCACTTTCTTATAATGGATTCATTAGATATTTCAACTCCTTATTGGAACATTACCCACTTCCCATGTGTCCCACAATGCAATTAGTCACTGCGAGGTCTCTTTTTCACTGTTAAGGCATCAAACATAATCATGTTACATTTATCAATTTCTTGTCCAACTAAACATTTTTTGCTATTTAGAAATGTGAACATTAATTTAATATTGTATATTCTGTTGTTGTAGATATAAATTGAGTTTATATTATTCATTACATTGTTAATTTTTTTAATCCCCAGTAAACTGAAGACTTCTATGATGCAGCCTCTGCTTCGACGGCTCGTCTTTGATGTTCTCCATCTTGCAGACCACAGTCAACTGCCACTGAAGGTCGAAAATTAAGCTGGCCTCTGTTACAGCGAATGTACATATGAATAGTAGTTCAGGAAAAAATATACATTACTTCTGTCTTTCAGCTCTTGACCAGTCATTTTGAGCAGAGATGTAAGTACTACTCCCAAGCTGGCACACAGTGTGACCAGACTTTGGCTTCTGAAGAGGAGCTCCACTTGTGCAGAAAGTTGTTCTGGGGAGTGTTCAAAGCCTTAGCAAAGAAGGTAAGGATGCTGAATGCCTTTTTCAATATTGACATAGAAAGGATTTAAAATTCAAACATTTTGCTTTAGCACCAAAAAGGTGGCCAAAAATAAAAAGACATACATATTTTTTCTCTTTATAGTTTTCCCTTTAACTAATTTATCACCTCTCTTCGTTTCTCATGGTCAAAAACATGAAAATCCACTTTTAGTACTCTGGAAACCTGAGTAGAGGGAGATGCAACACTCTTGAGAAGGTTCATTATTCATACTCTGGTATGAAACCTCTTGACTCTAAAACAGACTTGTTGGGGATTTGTGAGAGCAATAATCTATACATGAATGCTCTCTTGGTTCATAGTAAATGCACACTCACATATTTTGATATGCATTACCTGCATGGCTCACATTTAATTGCATTGAATGTGCTAATTTGATTTATTATTGTATTTATTGTAAACTCGATGTAAGGATGGTATTTGTATCAGGCAATTTCGCTCTGACCTGACATGTTTTCTCTTGCACCCTTTTTTTTCTAGACACCATGACAATTTTCTCAAATTACATGAGTTTAAGCTAAATTTTAGGGTGAGACTACCTTAATTAATTTAGATATACTTTCGCAATCAAGTATGTGATTTCAACTGGGGTCACTACAAGGTTTGTTTTCAGTTGAAATTGATAAAATTGCCTTCATCTGCAAACCAACACAATCTAAATGAATAAATGGGACAAGAGGCTAGAGGGAAAATGTTTGTGATTGAACTTATTATTTAACATTTGTATGCTGGTTCTGTAATCAGCCAAAAGCCATACAAGCATTTGACGACTGGGGTAAATATGAGAACCGATCAACTCCTCATATGTACTCTCATGAATATTCACTTACATGGCAATCACAAAAAGTCACAAACAACCCACCGATGTTTTGCTAAAACAAGGTCAAAGAAAGAAAATATCACATTTCAACATTCTGTTTTGAACAGATACAGAGACATACAATCATACCTTCACCCAGTTCTTTCTCTTTTTCCCTTTCTTTCCAAACAATCTGATTGAAGCCCTACCTGCCTCAGATGTTCCGGCTGTGTGTGGAGTGCCTTGTTGCAGTTTCCAAAGCTTTGCCTCCTGATCATGTGGAGTCAAGCCGTTTGTCTGAAGTGGAGAGACAATCTTCCATGGACACAGATGGAAACTTTGACCCACAACCTGCAGATATCTCCAAGTAAGATTCTGACCTGAAATTCATGGCCAACAGACACTGTGTTACTTATTACATTTTTTCAGGAAACATAACCTGCTTTTGAAGTAAAAGGTCAGATTTGTTTCTGTGTAATATGGCTAAATGCCGTATTATATCTTACTCTGCATTAGTGTGTCTGTGCCAGAGAGGCTGGAGTTTGTTGTGAACAAGTATGCAGAGCATACTCACGAGAAGTGGTCTCTTGACAAGGTAATATCTCAATTACTGTTTTTTCAGAGCTAAACATTTAGTTGAATATAATGATGAGCAAGCATTTGATATCAAAGACTGTGCCAAAATCATTTCAAATACATTTGTAAAATACTACAACAGTGCCAGAATGCAGATCTGTGTTTTGTATGATTTTAATGATTCTGTTATGCCTGACAGTTTGCCAATGGCTGGGTTCATGGGGAGCAGCTATGTGAAAACACCAAAGTCCACCCTCTCCTCAAACCATACAGAGCTCTAGCTGAGAAGGTAGATTGAGAAATCAGTTTTTATGGTGTGTCTCGTTGTACTTCAGTAATGAAAGTGTTGAGCCGTATTACCCCAGAGGCACATGCATACTAAATGTTGGTAATATGAAATATTAAATGATGTTCTTCAGGGTTTTTTTAGTTATCACCCCCTGTCATCATTACACAATTTGCTGCCAAGAGTGGGCAGTCCTTTGAAAAGACTGAGAAGTTAAAATGTTTCTTTTTCGTTAGCTTATCTTTCATGACCCCTGGGGCTTTCTTGAAAATGGTTTAAATGTAGTTGCAGTACATCATTTTTGTTTTTTCTATTTGGAACCAGGAGAAGGAGGCATATCGTTGGGCCATTAAAGAGACAATAAAGAGCATGCTGGCTTTTGGTTGGACCATAGAGAGGACCAAAGAAGGAGATGCATTTGGCATGCATACCTGTACTCGCAGGGTTTCTCAGTCTGGGCAGGTGTGTGCTCCCACTGGTCACATTCAGTTAACCTCCGATTTATTTTAATTAACCAATGCTTTGGTGCCTCTCTTAGCTTTCTTTTGAAGGAGCATCAACTTTTAGCCCCAAACCAGTGGACATGAGTAGCATCACCTTATCTTGGGATCAGTGTGTAAGCTCTGAAAGTTTTTTCAATTTTAACTCACATTAAAATTTGATCTTGCTTCATTTCTAATACAGTATCTGCAGAAAGTGTAATGTTTACCCAGTGAAAGTTTTGTTTTTTGACAGGTAATATCTACTTAGTGTGTCCTTGTTTACAGGCAATGGCTGAACAATTGGCAGAAAACTATCACAATGCCTGGGCGAAGAATAAGAAATATGAATATGAGAGTAAAGGTTTGTCATTATTGCCAAGAAATCTTCCTTTTTTTACGTGGTGTTGGTCCATGTCTTGCCTAGAGGACAGCAGCGAGAGCAGCCCGGTTTGTTGAAGCAGGGATGATTTCTTAGAGAGCGAAGAGCCTCTCAGGAGGGAGACCGTAAAAAAAAATGTCTAAGAGGATGCACACCTCATAGGCAAACAGCAGTTTGAGGTGATGCTATATTCTGAATTTTAATGCTGTCTTGCCTCAGATGGTTGTTTTCGTTGGGGTTTTCTCAACCTGTGAACCTCAGTGTTGCTGAAACTGTGTAGCTACTAGTCAGTGATTACCTATGCATTGCCTGCAACATGGAAATTATTTATTCCAGAAAATACTGTCCCTCTCTACCTGCCAGAAGCCAAGGTGAAATGGAGAGAAAATCCATAATCGTGTTTCTTTTGACTGCTGCAGTTTTATGAGATTTGTGTTGCTTTGTAAGATGGGAAAAAAATCCCTTTTTTCTGTTCCTGTTCTTAGCAGCTGTATTCTTAACTTTGTTAGCTCCCTTACCTGTTTCTCCAATCTAAGAGTGCTCTCACGGCTTCCTGTAACAGGTCAGCAGCGACTCCTCATAAGAGTACTTCACACGGTACCACTTCAAAATAACCACAATGTCTCTGTCGTCTCCTCTCAAGAATCACTAAAGGGTCTTTAAAACCTCTTTGCTTTTGACCCATTTCCTTTCTCAGGAGGGAGTGGTCATTCAGTGGTTGTTCCCTATGATACCCTCACTGCCAAGGAGAAGGCCAAGTTCAGAGAAAGAGCCCAGGATATACTCAAGTTTCTTCTCCTCAATGGCTATACTGTGTGGCGGTGAGCTCTTCCCTTTTACAATCATAAGCTTTTCTGCAGACTGTGTAGAGTATGTATAGAATGGAAAGCAGCAAGGTGTTCCGCCTGTATGGATTGCTGTCCTGACACTGAGCAGAGGGTACAATAGCAATCAGATCAAAGGCTCTGTTTTACTGACACCCTCCTGTGCAGCTCACATGCTGAATTAAATAACTACCAATTCAGCATATAATGTATGGACTTTTTTTCTATCCACTGCAACACTGCACTTGAAATGTATTGAATCTTTTTGTAATAAACATGCAATTCAGTTTATATAGTATTAAATAGACAAGCTCTAAAGTAAACCTGTTTGATTGAACCTTGTCTACAGGGATCGAAAGACTGTGGAGATGGACTTTCCAGCCATAGCTAACTGCTTTGGATACACTCTGCTGCAACGACTGCTCTCTCACTCTGAGGAGGCCCAAGAGAACATGTTGAAACTTGGTAACAAGATAATTTGCACTAATTTTGACCAAAAAAATAAGGATAATAATGAATGAAAAATTTGAAAGGACTTTCGCCATAAATTAATACATTTTTTAACTTATGATTACTCCAGAAGATACTGTGACGGATATGAAAATACTGTGAATAGCCTGAGCACCTAATGTCACTGTTTATCTCTAAATTAAGCAGTAGTATCTTTAGTTTTTAGTCAGTAGGTTTGCTTCAGGATTGTTTGGTCTGTGCAGTTTAGGTCATATCTTAACATGTGAATCTGTCTGTTTTTACAAGATTACACTGAAACACTTTACCAAATATGTTGTAATGTGTACTTTTTCTTCTTCTTTCATTTAAAGCTGTTTTAGTCTGGCTGTTTGTGTTTTGAGATTCATTATTTTTTCTTTCTTTCCAGAAGTTATACAAGCTAGAGGACAGATATCCAAAGGAGAAAGAGCTCCAGACGAACAACCAGTCATTTTCTTCCAAAAGGTTTGTCTCATATCAAACGCATAAGGCCTAATCAAAGTCTACCCAGTGATAAGAAATCTCCGACATTGATTTAGCCTCCCTCAATTTAATTTTTCCAATGCCCTTTTATGTGTTCTCATTAGCCTTTTTTCTCATTTATGTCATCTAATTAGTTTTGTTAGATGGTTGCCATGGGTAACTCCTCTAAGCAAAACCCTTTGTGGATGTATAATTTATTTAACCATTTTGGAAATCCATGTGGGCGTTTCGATTGCCATCAGGACATAGATTAAAGCCTCCCACACTTCTCTGCCTCCAAGGAGGCAGCAATGAAATGGGTTTATTTTACACTGATGGGACCTCCTGAGTCAGACCCAGTTAGCCAAGACTATGAAAGGCCATACTTCTCATCAGTACACCCTAAAAAATCCCATTCAGCCACAGTCTGACGTGCTTTCTTGTAGGCTTATTCCAAATTTGTCTTTCTCTCTCTGTTCGTCTGTCTGTAAATCTCCAGCACCTGAACATGTCCAACTGGCAGCAAGTTTTATTCATTCAAAATGTAAAACATGTATGGCAGTCATTATCACAGAATATTATGAGGTTAATCGAGGTTATGTCTTGAATAAGTGCAGATTGCTTATTGGATGTTTAGATTAAATTAGATTTTTTTTTTAATTGACATTGAATGGATTGTATTTCCATTATTATTTCCAGTATTATTATAGCTTTAGTGAAGTAATAAAACCAAGGAGTAGATCATGTTTATGATGTAGTCAAATTGTGGTTGAATTTGTTCAACTATTTTAGTCTTGGGAGGAGAAATCTAAAAGTATATCATGCAATAATGTTTATTTGATGAGTGATGCTTGGTCTATCTCCATTGCTCCATAGGTCGCCCTTCCTCTTCTGGAACAATATGTAAAGAGTCATTGCCAGTACTTCCTGTCTACCACAATCTTTGCAATTGACAATAGAAGCCATGCTTCCAAAAAGGAAAAGGAGCTAGTTGCGTGGTATGTGCCAACTCAATCCATGATAATTGCATAGTTCTATTAATCACAAAGATGTTGTACCTCTGTGTTTGTGTTCATGTGTTTTTGCATTACAATGCTATTACGATAACAAAAAATATATATTTTTATTACATTTATTCACTTAATGTTATTCTGTGCTGCAGCCTTCAGATTTTATGCCTTGTAATAATTTTCCCATTTTTCTCTTCTAAGCCTCTTTTGTAAGCTTGCATCTCTTGTAAGACACAGGATTTCACTCATTGGTAAGGATGGTGTGAACAAAAGGATTAGTTTATTTCACATTAAATGTTTTTGTGCTTGTTTATGGTCTTAGGTCTTTGCTATGGTACTATTTTTCAATTTGAACTATTTTAAGACCCCACCCCTGCGCATAGGGTATTCTGTGTTGTCAAATAATGCTTTTGTCATTGAATTTCTGCTCATTAAATTAATGTTTTGATTATAATGTTTTCTCAGGTAATGACACCCCAGCGATTACAAACTGTCTTGGTGTTCTGGCGCAGGCTCTGGATGCCAGGTAGCTAGATGGCACTACTGCCTAACTCAATGTGCAGTTTTATCAGTTTTGCACCTGCTTGTCAGAGAATGACATGTCTGCTGTAATTGAGCTACTGATACACTGATGGTATCTAATTTTGGTAGATATCTCTTTAACTCCCTGAGTATGCTTCAAGCTTAGCAGAGATTGATGTCATTAAGGCTTGTCTGCTGATTGGTTGAGCAACTTTAGAGTTTATTCAGTTTCATTTTAACAAGCCAAACTTTCTCGACATCAGAGGTTATTTATTTTCAGATTTCCTACACCTCTCATTAAGATTGTTCCATGTACAATATTTGCCCTTGTCAGAATGAATGATTCTTGTTGTTTTTTTACCACCTAATATCCAGAATTTTCTGAAAGGAATATTTTTTTTCTTTACACTTTCTTTGTAGAGCACTGGTGAAGGAAGGCCCAGAGTCTATCCAGACATCTCTGCATTCTTTTTTTGAGGCAGCTGCTGCTGATTTAGAGATGGCTGTGGAAAAACTTTCTGAAACCTTGGTCTCAGGTCCCCAGAATAGAAGCCAGCTGAACCGAGGAGTAACCAAGGTTCTCAGTTACACAGCATCCATTCTTCTGCCCACCCTCACTTCCCTTTTCCATCATCTTGCAAACCAGAACTATGGAGTTGATCTCCTTGGTAAGGACTTTTCTATATTCAAGATTAATTTTACAGCCAGATGGAGCTCATATGGACAACCTCTGCTATTTTAGCTCAGGGCAACAGCATAGTAAACATGTAGGCAAGGCACATTTATTTGTATAGAATAATTTGTGTACAAAGCAATTCAAAGTGCCTTACATAAAAGATTATTCAAGCGTATACCTTCTTATACGGAACATACAGCTTCTGATTAAATTATTTGAGACATTTCTTGCTTGATTTAAGAGTTTCAGTCGTTGCCCCCAAAGTAGGAGGAGCACATCGTCTACATCCTGACCCTGAAACATCAGTCACTGAGCTAGCTTGGAGCCGCTGGCTGTATAGGAGAAAACTGGCAAGTTTCTCAGTTTTCAACAGAACCTTATCTTTGCAGTTGACAGTATCCAGGTGTCCTGTTACAGGATCTTGAACAGCCTCTACTCTCTTGGAACCAGCAGCAACATCTACATGGAGGGGTACTGCTTGTGTTTGCATGATTTAGAAAAAAAGACAGTGTTGGGATACTTCTCAGTATTTTATGTTTTTTCCACTTCCAAGAATATAAACTGACCAGTTTCTAACCAAACAGATTTAGCTTTCCTCAGTCCCCATTTTTTCTTGCCCTTCCAGTGACTTTTTGAGCCATTTGTATTGTTACATGACAAATTAAAAGAGACTGAGCTCTTTATTTCTGCAAAACAGAAGGGTCAAGCAGAAGCTGTGACTGGGGCTTTGTCTATACTAAACAAAATATGGTTGTTAATTTTTTATTTCCGCACAGGCAGAGGTCAGCAGCAGGTGGGTGTCTTGCAGCCCTGACTGGTGCTCTTCCTGTTTGCTTTCTGGAACCCAGCCTAAATCCAAACAACCCATATTCCATCTACAATACGATGAGTACTGCTGAGATTAAAGGTAAAACTCTTACATTTTTCAAACTTATTCACTCTTGACACAGTCAATAAGCACCCTCCTCCATTAGACCAGGGACTGCCAGATCACGTGGAGGAGATGTGTCCCCTCCTGCCTTCACTGGAGCAGGCGTTGGGAGAGGTGGAGCAGTTGGCTTGTGCTGGAGCTGGAGCTCACCAGGCTCAATACATACACGTTGCAGAGGTCACCTTACCGATGTTGTGCAGCTATATTTCCCATTGGTGGCCTTGGGGCCCTGAAGGACAGCCAGACAGAGTTGTTTTCACCTCTGTCATGCCTCAGCATGCTAGTGATCTGCTTGGCTTCATCCTTCGTATCATCCACAACCACGTGGGTGCTAGCACGGGCAACTGGATGAAACAGCTTGCAGGTATTATTATAATATTCAGCAAACTGCTGATTGCGTGAACACATTTGAGTAAATAAGATGTCAGTGAAATATAAGTTACAAAACATCCACCATTCATGTTTCAGTTTTTTCTCAGCCAATTATATGCAAAGCACAAACAGAGCTGCTGAAAAGCCACTTCCTGCCACTAATGGAGAAACTAAGGAAAAGGACAGAATGTGTCCTGCTGGAGGAGGAGCAGATGAAAGCCGAAGGATGTTGTACATCCGAAGCAGAGCTGCAGATACAGGAGAAGTACACAGTGCTGGTTCGAGACCTCTACGCTTTTTATCCACTCCTCATTCAATTTGTGGATTCTAATCGGTAAGACTTTTAACGAGATAAAAAAAGAGGTTAATGAATGGACAAGCATGGAATCCTGCTTGGGAAAACCTTCCAAGAGTAAATAGAAAAATGTATAAGCTCAGTGGAAGCTATTTTAGTTTTTCATGTGTATACAGTAATTATCTCCTTGCGTCTGAAGAACTCATAATGGAATAATTAATGAATACATTAATGTAACATATGTTTACAGAATTACTCATAGTAATTACACAGAATTAGTTCAGCACCTTGAAAGGAAATGTGTAAAGATAAAAAATGTAGAGAAAGAAAGATTTTTTATCAAAGTTATATTTAAAGAAAATTGAATTAAAGGTATTATGTCATGCTAGTCTCATCTTCACCAGGAATAAATTCACTGTTAATATGTTTTGTTCTGTCTCGTCTCAGAGCCAGATGGCTGAAAGATCCTATCCCTGAGGCTGAGCAGCTGTTCATCATGGTGGCAGAGGTCTTTATATTCTGGGCCAAATCTCATGTGAGAATGGCACACGTTATTTATTTATGCCCCTGCCAATACAGATAAATGCAAGTGAATATTGAGGTATATGAACATTGTATACAGACTGTGCTTGTGTTTTTACAATAGCATTTCAAATGGGAGGAACAGAATTATGTGGTCCAAAATGAGATCAACAATTTGGCTGTCTTGGTCTCTAAAGACAAAGTGTTTAAGGTCAGTAATGCTAATAATTTGAACCCTTTTTTCCTACTTACACTCATGTGCAAAAACTGCCTTTCTATTATCTTTGACACTATTCCTAACTCTGTTAAAAATGTAAAAAATAAAACATGTTTTTCTTCGTGGTTTCCGTCTACTCAGATCAATCATGAGAGGAGGAGGGTGAAGAAGAAGGGAGATCGTTATTCTACACATACCTCTCTTATTATAGCCTCTACAAAAAGGCTGGTCCCTGTGGGACTCAGAGTTTGTTTTCCAAGTGACCAAAGTCTTATCATGTTGGCTAAGGACGACTTTTCTCAGGTCAGTTTGAGATAAGGACAATATCAACATATAAAGTTTTGCGTTGTAGAAAATTTGCTTTGTTAAATATGAAAACATTTGGATCTTTGCACGAAAAGGTGCACATTGATATTTATCATGTTGATAATAATACTGATTTCAATTGTACAGCTTATTACATTACATTAAAACTTACCTTAACAATAGAAAACAATAATAATGTAATACATTCATAACAGAATTGGATGGAAAAAAAAATGTCAGTGGATACATACACATACACTCAAGAAAACACAAAGCTGATATAAAAGTGACAAACATTTAAACACAGTAAACTAAAGGAATGTACATCTTACATATCAGGCAGATGCAAAAAAAAAATAAAGAAAGGCCAATTTTGCACAATATTACGACGAGTATCTAATACAGCAGAACTTCTACTTACGATTGCGTAAACATATGAATTTTCCAACATACGATGGGAAATTTGATAAAATATTCGACTCGGCACCCAAAGTAAATTTCCAAAATTACGTTGAAGTCATAGAAACTTCTTTTTGGGCTGTGGAACGAATTATACGAAATACAGTGTATTCTAATGGGAATATTTGAACCAACATACAAATTAAATTCATGTGTAGAGGCTTTACTGTACTAACAATGTTGTTTCATCACAGAAAAACACTGAGGATGAGATCCGAGAACATATTCTGAGTTACCTTCGATATCTTCAGACTCAGGTATTTGCTGGCACATCATTTCTGTTGATCCGTAATCCTATTTTTTGCTCTATTCTAAAAGCAAATCAAATTTTGCAAGATTATAGGGGATATTTCTTTTTTTTTTTCAAACAATCCATTTTCTCTGCTAGCCTGTGTTAGCTGACTTTTTAAAGTCACTCAATGATTAATTCTTATCCAGAGATATGGAGTTGATATCAATTTGAAATTTTAATTTAAATGATTACTTCTGCATGCTTAAGCCACTAATAAATATGTTTATTCATAAGCCATCAATGAAAAGTTGGGCTTTGTAATGAGAAAATAATCATATAAATCAGAAGTATTTTCCAAGTTTTAAATAGCTAGTGGATCATCCTTTTGGTTGAGTGAACTGATTAATAAACTTTTCTGTTTTTCAACTGTGTGCAATAAGTCTTGACTGGTTTGTTGTTTGAAGATATCATCCTAGGAAATCAAAAGTAGTTAAAAAACCAAGTTTCAGAACAACAACTTTTATAGATTTTATACCAAGCTTCTTCATTCTTCCATTATTGTGTTTTCTTGCTAAAGGTGCTTATTAATTCACAGTAAAATACAATTATCCATCCCTCTTTTTTTTTGCAGGCACTGAACAGAAACAGGGAGGAGATGCTAGATGCAGAAAACTCAATACTGCTTGGAAATAACACTGACACACACAGGACCGTTAACAGGATTCTTAAAATAGCTCAAGTTCTTTATTACCTGGATCAGGTGAGCTTTTTCATTTTATAAAAAATAAATCCAGATTAAGACTCTGAGCAGAGCCATTGTTCTTTGCTTCCTTGGCCTCTGACAATAAAGCGAAACTGAGTGCATCTATCCACCTCAATCAATAGACAGTGTGCAAAGAATTGTGCTTTATCAGTGAAGTGAAGTAAAGTGAAATAAAGGAAGTTATAAGTGCTTCTGTCTTTCTCATCATCCTGCAATGGCATGGTAATGATTTTTATGTCAATGTGTTGCATATTTATTTAAAATTCCATCATTTCTATGACAGGAGAATTAACTTGTGATTGATTTCAATCTTTCCTTGTTTTATGTAACTCAAAGGTTTTTTTCTACCTAGGTGCTAATATAAAATACAGCCTCTTTCAGCACGTTTGGCTTGTCAAGGGTCAAGGGCACTTTAATTGTCTCCTGGCTTCTGGCTTTCAGGTTGAACACCCACAGAGAGGCAAAAAGCCTGCATGGCACAAAGTCCTATCCAAACAGAGAAAACGTGCAGTGGTGGCCTGCCTGAGGATGACTCCCCTCTACAACTTACCCAGGTAGAAAAGCTGTGGTTCAATGCATTAAAATGCCTGATAGAACTGTGAGTACACCTGGGATAACATCTGTGCATATTTGTGCATTCTCACCTCTCACTCCTCTTTCTAAAAATCTATTTTTGTCTGGAGAAAAGTTGTAGGAATTGTAGACAAGTGTTTACATGATATTCTCACATTTGCATACAGTTTCATCCATGTTTGAGCTCTTGCTGATTGAGTACTGAAGGATCTAATGAAAGCACATCTGTCAAGTTTTTTTCCTCAGTCCTGCTTGCAGTTATTTGAGGTTTTCCCTCACATTTCTTCACCCTTTACACTTCCCCTGCAGGCATCGAGCTGTAAACCTGTTTCTCCAAGGCTACAATAAATCCTGGATATCAACTGAAGACCACAGCTTTGAGGAGATACTTGTGGGGGATTTAGCTGTGAGTTGAAACAGCAAGCCTGCTGGTATCCGTCTGAGTTAAAGATAGTATCGTAATATGTGAGAGTAAGTCAGCCGTGTGTTTAGAATTAGTGGACAGGTGAAATACACATTTTCTTTCATATACGTGGGTGAGGCTTGATCATTACTAACACTTTTTGATTTATTCGTTTCCTTATATTGAATAGATCCATATAAATTCCTCCTGTCTTGCCACTGTACACTAAACACTATAGCATCAAATAGTAGTACCTTTCTGCAGAACAGAGCACTTTTTTCACCTGTGAAATTGCTCTACCGCAATGGGAAATTGCGGTACAGCAATTGCTCACTCTAAAAATGTCCTATTAAACATTTATTTAGATACCTAAAAAAAGAAAGTCTGTTTTAAAAAATGTACGGTAATGTTTGTTTTGCAAATTGTGGAGACATGTCTACTGTGAAAAATATTCAGTGATGTTTTATTTTTTTTCTGATAATTTAAGCATTTTAAGGCTGCATATTAGATGCTCTGCCCTTTCTCTCTGGACTTCAGAAGGGGGGAGTGATGAAACCCTGGGAAGGTGACAAAGGGGTAGGGAAGGATGTGGAAGAAGGTGCCCCACCGATCGATCCCCTCCTACAACTCATTACACTCTTCAGTCGAATTGCCCTGACGGAGAGCAGGTGTGTATTCATTATAGAGGTTCACGTGCAGTGAGAACTAAGGTCTGCTTTTATTACTGGTCAAATGCATCACCAGGAAAGTCAATACTAAATTGGTCAGAAGTGTTTTCTTGTTCTATAGCTTTAAACATAGCTCTCTGCAAGCCTAGAATCTATGTTGCTGGTGTCACTCAAGTGCCTTGAATTTAGTTCCACCCTGCACATATGGTTTCCTGTACCGGTAATGTTCATTTTCCTTCCAAAGAAGACTTGGGCGTCACTGCTGTCATTTTTTGATAGCGAAATATGATGTGAGGTTATATCAAGGATCATAACATTAATCTGTTCTTCTCTTTGGGGAGCGCTGCTTTCCTTTTACTACAGAGATGTAACCAAATAGTCCATTTTAGTAAACAGATTCAGTTCCATGTGTCATGTTCAACAGTGTAACATTGAGCCCTGTCATTGATCAGGTTTTTCCAGAATGCTGCATTTGTCAATACCCTTACATTGACATGGTATCTTTTTTCTTTGTCCACAGTGAGCATGACAGTGAGAATCTCTATAGGTCTTATTCTGCTATCATGGCCAAGGTAATTGCAAATTGAGAACTCATACTTAATGTCAATTCATTTGACTGGATTCCATGCCAGGGTTGTGGCAAATCAGACGGTAGTCTTGTTTCACATAATTGTTCTGAAAGCTAGAGAAATGCTCAGCTCATTATGGAAGGAAAAATGCCCTATAGAGAGGAATCAAATGCCCACACTTAGAGTGGAGGCCAGTCACCTGCCTGCTTTTACCCATAATAAAACACTCACATGCAAACACATTCAGCTCTGATGCTCTTCAACATTGCATCAAGTCTTCATAAGCTTCTTCTTTGATCTCTTGGTGCATGTCACAGGCAGTATAAAAGAAAACAATCATAATAATAAAACCAGTCATAAATGAGAAGCTGTGCATTGATAAATATCTCATTACTTGTCAATCACCTTACTCATTCTCTACCTCATTTTACATCACTACTGTGATTCGTATGTTTCTCAGAGTTGCTGTAGAAAAAGTGGTGACGAAGAGGAGCAGGAGATGGAAAGCTTTGAAGTGAGGAAATCGACTCTTAGTCTTAGAATAATTACAAATCTATTTATGTATTATGCGGATAATATTCAGTGTATATTTGATCTTTTAAGCTTTGCTAAAATGTTATTTGCCTCAGGAGAAGGAGATGGAGAAACAGAAACTTCTGTACCAGCAGGCCAGGTTGCATTGCCGTGGAGCCTCTGAAATGGTCCTGCAAACTATAAGCGCAAGCAAAGGTTGGAAATACTTAAACATGTGAAATAAATCACTCATGTAAAGGTCGATGTTTTGAAACTTAATTGTTAAATTTTCAGTAAGTTGCTTTAGATGAGATTTAGAAAAGTTTATCTTATTTTCAATTACATGAGACTATAAGAAATGTATTGGGTTAACTGTTTACCTTCCTCTCAATGTGAATCACGCAGTTATTCTTTCAGGTAAGTTCTATACATCCTCTGTTTTTCTGTTCATTTCAGGCGTCATGTGCTCCTCGATCGCCCCTACTTTGAAACTTGGTATAGCCATTCTTAACGGGGGGAACACCACTGTACAACAGGTAAAACTTTAGTCAAAATATTTTCAGTTATTTTCCTTTTAGCAGGTTTTTATATCTTTAAAACGTCTAGAACAGGTATGGATGGCAAATTATTTACTATTGTGCTAAAACACTGACATAACTTGAATACTGAGTTGGTCCTGGAGGTCTGGTCTGCTGAAGCTTAGACTCTTTTGACTTGCAGGTATAATCTGCACCGCCGCAACTATCGCTGTTGTAAAATGATAGCTCAGTAATTATCGTGCTTGAAATGAAAGATTCCACCTTTCATCACACTTACAGTGAATCTTACTCTTTTTTTTCTAAAAGAAAATGCTAGATTATCTTAAAGAGAAGAGAGACGTTGACTTTTTTCAGAGCACGGCTGGACTCATGCGGTCATGTTGGTGAGTAACTGTAAAACAAAAGGTCCTGTCACACATTGCAAGACTGAAACGTATTTAATAACTGTTGGAATGAGTAAAAAAACTTTACTTTTTATCCTTTTGTGTGTGTGTGATGGCTTCTGCCGTCCAGCGTTTTGGATCTGAATGCATTTGAAAGGCAGAACAAAGCAGAGGGATTAGGCATGGCCATGGAAGACAGCTCAGGTACTGCATTCAAATGGAAATAAAAAAACAACAGAATATTACTGTTAATCCATGTCACATTAGAGGAGCAAACTGAAATATCCCCAGCTATGAACATAGTTTCAGTTTATGGTGAAAATGAATATAAATCTTTCTGCAATCTAAACATAAAAAACAACTGTTTCTCTTTAATTGTTTTTTTTTTTCTTCAGTTCTGTCAATTTACCATTTTGTTATATCTGCCCATTGTTTTCCCAGGAGAAAAGGTGATGCCGGACAAAGATTTAACTTGTGATCTATTTCGTTTCTTGCAACTTCTCTGTGAAGGACACAACTCAGGTGGAATGCCTGTTCTTTTATACTTTTACAAACATATTCAAAATGGTTTAATCTTTTCTTAAACTGAAGCCTTTGTCGATTTGTGTTACACATATATGGTTTTAAGATAGTTATAAATGATGCAGCTGTGATGATTATGTTAATTTTGATTGATCTTTTATTTCCAGATTTCCAGAATTATTTGAGAACGCAAACTGGGAACAACACCACTGTTAACATCATTATATCCACTGTGGATTATTTACTGAGGGTCCAGGTAAACATTGTGTAATTTGATGTTCTTTCTGTTGCTTGACTGAAAAAAGAAATCAAAAACACTGAAAAAAGGTCCCAATATATTTGGACCAAGCATAATTGTTAAAGCCTGTGATGCTATTTTCAGATAAAATATTATCTGTTTCTAAATTAATTGCCTATCTTTTTCCACTCACAATCTGATTCTCTGCTTTTTAAAGATTTGAATCTTAAATCAGTTCATATTAATGCTCTTGAAAACTTCCCTGCGCCACACAATAGGAGTCCATCAGTGACTTCTATTGGTACTACTCTGGGAAGGATGTGATTGATGAACAAGGACATAAAAGCTTCTCAAAAGCCATTGAAGTAGCTAAACAGGTCTTCAACACACTCACTGAGTACATTCAGGTCAGTCTCCATCATGTATCATTATTCTCAAATGGGTTTTTCTATATTAATCTGTGGCTTCTTGCTATCTGGCATAACAGCTACCTAAACATATGTGAAACTGTTCAAAGGTTTAAGGTGCTAAAATGAAAGGAAGATATTTTTCTTAAATACATTTCATCCCTACACACAATAAATTGTATTACTAAAAAAGTTACTGTTATTTCAGATTCACTGAATACTGGGACTCACAAAGTCCCCCCAAAGTTAAAAGCCACACAGTGCTTTACAATACTAAACAAAGCATAAAAAGCATGGGAGAAAAAAGACAGAGGGGAGATGAGAGCGAACACAGAATATAAGTATAAACCTGAAATATAACGTATAATGTTGCTGAAGAAAGGATTCATATCGTACATCAGTGGTTGTTGCCACAGTGATGAAATACAGTGTCTAAATCTAAAACATTTATTGCCTAACAAATTTTTACTAAGATGTTTTTTTAGACAACCTGAGTTCTACATCTGATCAGGTAGTTACTTACATAATATGTTCCACCAGGGTCCGTGTACTGGCAATCAGCAGAGTCTAGCCCACAGTCGACTTTGGGATGCTGTGGTGGGATTCCTTCATGTCTTTGCTCACCTACAGATGAAGCTCTCTCCGGTATTTTTTTTTTTCCTCCACCCCCCCCCCCCCCGCCCCCCAGTAATCTGTCCACTACATACAGTACATGTCATTTTTGATGTGAAATATTTTTAGACTGGTTAAAGATTTGCTGTTTCATGCAGGATCCGAGACAAATTGAGCTTCTGAAAGAGCTGATGGATCTACAGAAGGACATGGTTGTCTTTCTTCTTTCAATGTTAGAAGGTAAATAGATAAAAGTATTAAAAGTATTAGCTCCAGAGGTAGTACATTGTGTAAATGTCATGGCTGCTTGGCTGCCATTGCGCTGTCAGACACCCCACAATCATATCTGTGAGGCCTCTTCTTGATCAGTGAACTATAGCCAAAAGAAAAATCTCTAGAATGAAAGGCAGCATCAAGTCCTGTGGAAAAATATATTTACTTAGAAAGTGCAAGATCGCATGTCTTCACCTTTGATGCAAGTCTGTACTGACTTTACTGACTTAATAACAGATGACTGTTTTGTGTTCATGTACTGTCTGTTGTTGTTGATCAAGTTGTGTCCTCCTTGCAGGAAATGTCATTAATGGAACGATAGGAAAACAGATGGTGGATATGTTGGTGGAATCATCAGGAAATGTAGAGATGATTCTGAAGTTCTTTGACATGTTCCTCAAACTTAAAGACCTCACCTCCTCAGAGGCCTTCAGGGAGTATGATCACGACTGTAAGGGCAGCATATCCAGGAAGGACTTCCAGAAAGCCATGGAAAACTGCAAGCGTTTCTCCCAAACTGAGATTCTCTTCCTCCTGTCCTGCATTGAGACCAACGATGGTGACATTGTGGATTATGAAGCCTTTGTAGATCGCTTTCATGAGCCAGCAAAAGACATTGGTTTCAGCATCACTGTGCTTCTCACCAATTTGTCCGAACACATGCCCAAAGATTCGAGGCTGGAGACATTCTTGGAGCTGGCAGACTGTGTCTTGACTTACTTTCAGCCTTCTCTTGGACGCATTGAGATTCTTGGCAGTGGAAAGCGCTTTGAACGTGTCTACTTTGAGATCAGCGAATATAGTCGCACACAGTGGGAGAAACCACAGGTCAGAGAGTCGAAGAGGCAGTTTATCTTTGATGTGGTAAATGAGGGTGGAGAGAAGGAGAAAATGGAAATGTTTGTGAACTTCTGTGAGGACACCATCTTTGAGATGCAGCTTGCTGCTCAGATATCGGGGTCTAAGAGTGGAGATAGGTCTGCAGGAAAAGAACAGCTACAGAATAAAGAAGAAGACAAAGACTTGGAAAACAAAGGGATGTTTTTTATGTGGCGCTTCTGGCTTTTGTTTACATCTCTGTTTTCTGTAAAAAACCTTAAGTCGCTGATGAAAATCACATTGAAGGACATCATTATATCGGTCGTCCTGTTCCTCAGATGGATCTGCATGGCCCAGGTCCGATGTTTTTCTTTCATTATTCACAGCATCATATATGTGCTGTACATAGCTTTTGTCAATGGGGGGCTCATAGAAGGAGCCAAAAGGGTGAAGATTTCAGACATTCTTGGTGGTATCCTTGAACCAACCCTTGATGAGGTCATGGAGGTGCCACGCGGCTTGCATGGACTGAGGAAGTACTCTGGCACTTTTTCGTCTCAGACAGAGTTGTGGGAAATTGGGCAGATGTCAGCGATGACCTCCCCCAGGGGTGACGAGGGGGATGTACGCTCAGACATATTTGGTCTCAAGCTGAAAAAAGAGGGGGGTCAGTTCCGACTTGTAACACAAGACCTCACGTCTAGTCCGAGTGACCTACTCAGCAAAGCCTCCAGAACAACCACCACGGATAGTTTGGAGAAGCACCAGAATGTGGTATGATTTTTGTTTATTTGTATTTTTGTCTTCATCTTTCATGTTCACAACATTTCTTTTCGTATGGCTTTGTGTTTGACATAATTTTTGTGTTGTTTTCCTGACATATTTTGAATTTATGTTTCGCTGTGTTTGACTTATTTTTCTCACAGCAGCTTAAGGACAATTTGGACAGAAAGGAATCGACTGAGGATGAGAAAATGTCTGAGTTGGAGTGTGCAGAGTGAGCGTCTTTCCTTAGATTTGATCCAATACATTATAAGAATGAGATTTTTCAATTCTAAGTCAATTAACCTTCAATAAGAAGTTGAGAAAATACAGGAATAATAGTATAAAGCCTGATGGCAAATTAACCCGTGAGACAAATGGAAATTCACATTTTATCGGCAGACTTATTCCCTTGTTAAAACAAAGTTCTATGACCTCTGTCTGTTTGTGTTTCAACTGTTTGCAGAAGATATAAATCTGAGAAGAAAACTGAGAATGTGTCAACAGAGGCGAAATGGACAGCCAAGAGATCCTCCAATAAGTCAAAAGAACCTCCGAGCCAGCATTCAGCCCACTGGGAGATGATGAGCTCACAAAGCAAGAGCCTGCTGGTAAAGTTCAAGTGCATTCACATAGGATTGATTGTACATTAGCAGCACAGATTAGGATTCATACTTTTATTGCCATCAGTTTACACAAATGTGTTTTTCTTACTTTTTTTGTAGAACTACTTTGCCAGGAATTTTTATAACATGCGCTTACTCGCCCTGTTTGTTGCCTTTGCAATCAACTTCATTCTTCTCTTCTATAAGGTGAGAGCATGCCTCTGGGATTCTACCCCTGACTTAAAATTTCAGAGAAACGTCTTCCTTGCTGCATTTTGAAACAAATTGTGTCAGAGATTTTCGTTACTGTCGAAATGATTCTATATTTAACCAAAGTATGATTTTCATTGTATTCATTTTTTTATTTCTTAATAATCAGATGCATTCTCTGCAAGCTAAACAATAATCAAATAATGTATTGACTACAAGGGGCATTTTTCACTTATGCTATTCTGCTAGTTTTTTCTAATGGCTGTGTATGTAAACTTTGATAGCAGACTTCTGTTTGGCGTAATACATTTAGAAAATAACGATAGTTAAGTTGTAAAATGATCTAAATGCTTCTTACACAACTGTATGTGTGCAGTTTATATCATTTAGTAATTTCATCTGCCTGTATAATTAACCTGCTGATATCTGACTAAAAAGTCAAGGCTGCCATTATCTCAGATGATAAAAGGTTAATTTGTACAATGAATAAAATTTTCACAGTACAGGTATAATTGATATTCCTATCTGAGGTATCTGATGCTGAAATGTAATGGGATTGTAATTCATTTTATTGGAGGAAAAATGTCTCTCACATTTTCTCTTTTGGTGTTCGACTGATTTCAGGTTGCATCTTTGCCTGTATCTAAAGTAGACAAAGGGGATAACAGATCTGTTTACTGGGAGGAGGTGGACTCTGCTCCTGAAGAGGAAAGCACAGCAAACGTTTATTTTGTGCTGGGAGAGAGCAGTGGATATATGGAGCCTTCTCTTAGGCTTTTTGCAGTTGCTCACACAATAATCTCCTTCTGCTGTATTCTTGGTTATTACTTCCTAAAGGTATTTCAGTTAATTTGAATACTTCTTTACTTCAGTGATAACATTTTTTTTTCATTACTAGTTCTTTACTTGCTTATTTTGCCGCTGTAGAATATGTTTCCACTTCTTATTTACCTGTGAACACTTTCGTTTTGAATAAAAGGTACCGTTGGTGATCTTCAAACGTGAGAAAGAGGTAGCGCGAAAATTGGAGTTTGATGGTCTGTATGTAACAGAACAGCCTCCAGAGGAAGACATCAAAGGGCAGTGGGACCGACTGGTTATAGACACACCGTATGTTCATGGCTTCATAATTAAGATCATAATGATATCAAGAAAAATTATGTTCCCTACGTGGAATTTTAGAGAACTGCCATTCAAAATGTTTACGTCATGTGACATGTTAATTTTTTTTACAACTGGTTTCAGTTGAATGTGTTTGGAAGGTGCAGCTTTGTGTAATTCCAATGTTTTCCGCAAAAACGTTTATATTTCTTAATCTTTTCAGATCGTTTCCAAGTAATTACTGGGATAAGTTTGTAAAGAGGAAGGTAAGGTGTCCAGTTTACTGAATTATTTGGTTGAGGTCTTACATTTATGTTTTTGAATATTTCATTTTTTTTTTTTCATTAAATGATATAGTTTTTGTATTTAACATGTACAAGCTTGTTTGCATTTCTAATTATGTCTTCAAAACATGGACATCTAATAGCTCATCCTGATGCTCCACTCATGTTTGTTACACAGTGGGTAATTCTCCTGTAAACCTAAAAATCTGATGCACTCTTTTATGATGGCAAACCTTTGGGATAGCAATTATAAATACTTTAGCATTGATCCAAACAACACTAATGTGAGGATTCAGTGTTGGCTTAGTCGGCTGGATAATTAGGTACTTATTTTCAGTAGAAATATTGACAAAAGGCAGTTAACCAGAGTGAAGCTCCTGCCTGAGAAAACTATCTGTCACAACTGATTTCAGTAGCTTGCAACTATTTATTCCAGAAATAATCTATCATAGATAAAATACTGTACTCTGTTATTATACAGACACATACATTAAAAGGAGTGAAAGTAATGACTTGGCACATAATGTGCTCTAAGAAAAATACTTTGACATTGAATCTAAATATATTGACATCTGAGGGAGCTCCCACTTTGCCATTGGCGTTTAGCCATATGTCTACTTTAAACCTACTTGCCAAGATGTGCTGTGCAAATAAAATTAAGGTAAAGGCTGAAATTAAAACGTGGATCAATCCTGTGAAACCAGGATAAACTTCAGAAATTGCACACAGTTGAACTTGCAGCATGTTGTGCAACCACCGTGACCCCAGACATGATGGATCACCAATAGGGACATCAGGAAATCTGTTTCTTTTTTAGTAGTCATTACTTTATGAACAGCACCATCACACTGTCTGCTGAGCTGCCATCTCATAATGGCACAGTCTGTACAGAGAGTGCAGCCAATTACCCTATGCTAAAAAAAGCTGTTGTTTGAACCTGGTTTCTTTTCCTGTCAGGTGATGGATAAGTATGCTAACTTATATGGCTGCGAGAAGATCAGTGAACTCTTAGGTCTGGATCATGCTGCTTTAGACTTCAGCTCTGAGAGAAAAGACATAAGACTCAAAAAGGAGGCTGGCTGGAGTGTCCTGTGAGTAGAGAAAGTACTATAAATGCCCACCTCTTTATTTTGTTGTAGTCTGTAGAGTTTTAATCTCTGTCATATTGATGTCTGTAGTATCAATGTGAATATGAAGTATGAGATCTTTATATTAACGAGAATTATATAAAGGAACATTATCAAGCTTTTTTATGTAGAAAAGGCTTGTTTTTGCTATAAATGGGAAAACCTTTTAGAAGTAAACAGTTTAGCATTTAGCTAGAAGTCTAGATTTCAACATCTTACTAACGCGATCAAATAAGCCCTTTCTGTTGTGCATTTTCCTGTAAAGGAGAATGAGACTCCATGATGGGCCCTTCCAGTGTATATAAATATATTTACAATGTTTTCATTTATTTAGTTTGGTTATATGTCCGGGTGTACGTACAGTTTGTGTGTTTGTTACTTCCTTGCTGACCAGAAAAGAGAAGGTATTCGAACATTATCTTGTACTTCAAGAAGAACAGGACGTTCTGAGAAGAAGCCGCATAACCAATCTCTTTTAGAGAAGTCATTGTGGCATGAGGGTCTTATTTTGACCATGCACATTTTGATCTCATTTTCCAGGGTCTTTCCATCGTGTAACATTTAGTTAATACTTTTTCTTTCAGATATAACTCCATTGATGTGAAGTATCAGGTCTGGAAACTTGGAGTTGTATTTACTGACAATGTAAGATTCTTTTTTTTAATGCTTCACTTGCTTTTGCCACATTGTTCTGCAAAAGTAAAGGTGCCAACAAATGAAGTAATAAGACTGAGTGTTGTGTGTAAAACATATCCATTATTTTATGACTGAATCTCCTCGTGCTCTGTGCTTTTGTGTGATATGAATGCACATCCTGCAGAGGTGATAGTGGTAATATCCTGTGATTCTACCTTATCTAAAGTACACATTGGTCTCTATTTGTTCTCCTAATCTAATATTGGTTGTTTTGTGTCTATTTGTGCTTGTGTGTGCTTGTGTGTGTGCCCATAGTCCTTCTTGTACTTGGCTTGGTACATGACCATGTCGGTTCTGGGTCACTACAACAACTTCTTCTTTGCTGTACACCTTTTGGATATTGCTATGGGCTTTAAGACACTTCGCACCATCCTCTCCTCTGTTACACACAATGGGAAACAGGTGTGTGTGTGTGTGTACAAAAGTGTGCTACAGTCATAACTTCTTTACGCATCTGACCATGTGTTTTTCTCTTTTTTGCAACTGTGTGTGTTCTTCAGTTGGCTCTGACCGTGGGGCTCCTGGCAGTTGTGGTGTATCTTTACACAGTCGTAGCCTTCAATTTCTTCAGGAAGTTTTACAATAAGAGCAATGACAAGGACGCCCAAGATATGAAGTGCAATGACATGCTTACTGTGAGTTTTAAGACATGTACCTTCATCTGATCTCTTTATGTTTATCTTTCCAGCATAAACACTGCCACCAACCTCATATTCTGACTTTAGATTAAGGAAGATAAAAGAGGATTGTTGTAGTGATCTCCAATTATAAACTGAAAAAATCCTCTTTGTCGCTCCAAGATTTCTTCATAGAATGACAGACACATGGATGAAAGGCAGGCCGGTGACTCCCCAGAAATGCTTTTTGTTTGCCCATTCACAACACTAACACCCATCTGCCTGCTCCTTTCTAATGTGGTTTCAACTGCCAATCATATGTCTCAGCGGGTGGTCAGTGATAGCATAAAAATAACATCAACACTCATTAAAAGTCAGAGGACATCAGATTGAATCCTCCAGCCACAGTCACTGTGTTGATATTTATTTATGTTTTGTTTAGCTACAATTAAATTACAGTGGTTATGAAGGATTTTTAAAAGGATTTTTTTGGAACATCAGGAAAATGAATCTATAAATCAGACCTTGTTTGTGAAGTTTGATGTAGATTTTCCTTGCCTCATTTCCTTGCCTGAGAGAAAAAATATTGACGGGGGAGTGGAAAAAAGACAACTGCAATAAAAAAAACTGAATGAAACAACAGTGCTTGTTCTTCAAATGTTCCCTGAAAAGCAGTCATTTAAAATGTCATTTAATTGCCTCCCGCTGTTTTTCTACAGCTCAGATTTTCACCACACTTTGCACTCCACACTTATGCTCTAGTTTTGGTCATAAAATACATGCATATATGAATATATATGGAATTAATACCGTACTGTGACAACGTGTTTTCTCCCAGTGTTACATGTTCCACATGTACGTGGGAGTGCGTGCGGGCGGTGGCATCGGTGACGAGATTGAGGATCCTGCAGGAGATGACTTCGAGGTGGAGCGAATTGTCTTTGACATTACATTTTTCTTCTTTGTCATTGTTATCCTCCTGGCCATCATCCAGGGTGAGTCCCACGCTAATTCTGTTTTTCAGGTTTTTTGTTTGCAACGTTTAACAGAAACCCATTTTTCAATTTTTCATTTGGGTTTGGGGAAGACACCTGTCATTTACATGCAGTCATAAATGAACAGACACACAATTCTGACTTTTTTCCAGGCTTGATAATTGATTCCTTTGGAGAACTTCGAGACCAGCAAGAACAAGTGAAAGAGGATATGGAAGTGAGATTTGACATTTTCTTTCAAACAAATATTTAGTCTTGCAAAAACCTTTTTCTTATAAACTAAACAATATGCAGAATATTCAGTGTTACCGAAGGGTAAACATTCTGCAACTGAATGATCCTGTAATGTGCAATATTAATTTCTTTATTTTGATGTAACCATTTAATTTATCAGGATGTTCACTCCCTCTAAGATTTACAATGTGTATTGCAAGTATTGAGCAGAATTGAACTTCTGTTCTAGTAGGTTTGTGTAAAATGAAGCTAAATAAAACAATAGCTCAATTTCTGTTTTTATTAGAAGCTAATAACTAACAATGTTCATAGCATTGTTGTCAGAAAGCTGCATTTCCTTTGAATTGTTTTGTTTTTTATAATGTTAATCTAAAAAATTGCAGTCTTGGCAGTTTTTAAATTAGAGTTGCATGTAAGACCTGATGGACTAGACAGCCAGTAAATATACCTTCCTGGAACCGAAAAAAAGAGAAAAAAAGACGCCTTGAATTTCAGAGAAAAACTGACAGTTAGTAATGGGTACACTTTGTCACAATCAGATGAGAAAAAGAGGCAGGCAAGTAATCAGCAGTAAGAATGGTCTGACCGTGGTTAGTTCTTGTTCAGCTTTATGAACTCAATGTATGATGTCATCTGATGCACAACACAAATGGTTTTTGACATTTGTGTGACTCTTCCCCGTCTGCATCTGTCCCTCTGAATTCTCATTGAAAAATATATGAAATGAAACACAGTTCTGAGCCATGTTCAGTGAACAGTGAAAGAAATTCAAAAGGAATTCAAGCAAAGCCAGAGTGTTTCACACATTGCTGAAGGCGAAACAGATGAGAAACAAGCAGGGGCTTTGAAATGTTGATGAGCAGCACTGCATCATGTTAACAGATGGTATAATTTTGTCATGTCTTTTACGACAAGTCATTCATGTGTGCTTTCATGTTCTGTGTATCACTGTGCATATAAAAACAACATCCTTTTTTCTGGATTCAACAGCTTTTTCAGCACAGTAAGATAACTGGGTCCAGCTGTTCCCACACTGTATCTCTAAATACCAGTGACCTAACAGACTCTGCATATTGCAATAAATCAAAAAACAATTTATAATTAAAAGCTGAATGGACCAGTGTGAAAAAGATGTAACACAATTAAAAGAAGTATTATTAGTATTTTTTGTACCCCAAAACTTTATTATCATGTAGATTTAAATAGCAATAGAGGTATTTGCTCTTCAGGTTTTTGATTGAACTGATCATTTCTCATGTACCCCATTCTATTCTTATACATGTGTTTCACAAATAATGACATCCTCCATCTCATCTCTGCAGACCAAATGCTTTATATGTGGGATGGGAAGTGAGTACTTTGACACCACCCCTCATGGCTTTGAAACTCACACTCTGCAGGAGCACAACTTGGCCAACTATCTGTGAGTCGATTCACACTTTTATGGACTCTCTTGTCTATCTTTACTTAATGAAGCTTTTCAAACTGACTGCTTGAAATGCCATTAAACGCCTGCGAACAACAACAACTAGAGAATGTTTAAACCTGCCGTTAAGTCTTCACTGTTTAAGTCTCATAACAATTTGTCATATTGGCTGCTTAACAGAGTTTTTATATGCTCATTTTGGAATCAGTTCTTCAAATGAAATTATGGAGATAGTTTCATGTTTATTTCTTCCAACTCAAACCTCTTGAAAAAGTGATCGCGTTTATGGCAGATTCAAACCAGGACCTTGTGTTAAAGTAACGTGCAAAAAACATTCAGTCTTAAAATGTAAATTATGTCAATTAAATTAAATCTAACAAGCAGGCAGAAATCAGAAGCTGCTATTGGAAAATCACAAACACACAAATGGAAAATGAAGAGCCATTAAAAGACACCCAAATCATCTTCAAACTACCACTGAAGACTGACAAAAGTTTAAAATAAGAATGAGAAAAATAACATCACAAGATTGCAAATGTGAAATGATTTGATTTCAAATTGCCTTAACACAAATGTTTTCTCCTCCATGCTATTTTGAAGTATGAGATTTAAAACTGAACCTTTTTTTTCTCTTCTGTGCCACTGCAGGTTTTTTCTCATGTATCTGATCAACAAAGACGAAACCGAACACACAGGTCAGGTATGAAAATTATGCCTTGTGTCGTTCTGCTTGATCCAGTCAAGACAAGAATTAGGAGGGCACTTTAGTCGCTCCTAAACAATTTGTCTGTCATTGAAAGATCACATCCATAATATATGCAGCCGCAGCACTTTCTCATGTCTCTGTGACCTATTAATTCTAGCATTTCCATGATAATGACAAACCTGTAGTGTAACCTTTTCAAATAAGAACACATTTGCATCCACACTGTCTCTCAAAAGTCATGTCACCCTTGGTATTCCCCTTTAATGATTAAAAGCATACCAGTTTGACCCCTCATTATAACACTCTCCATTTTTTTCCCACACAATCCTGTTTTGTTTATGTTTTACAAGTAAAAAGGGGGTTTAGATTGTAGGTTTAATTGTATTTTGTTGGTACAAAGAATCTTTTTAGTTGCTTTTCATTGTGTCACTCTTTATTGTTATTCATGAAACGGATGTGCCTAAGACGAGATAATGTGTTTAATTCAAAATGTGTTCAGACTTAGAACGATTGTTTTATTTTAATACTTTACAATTTGGATTTTGGCACCCAATTTGACCCAATATAATTGAAAAAAAATTTATTCAGCCAACATTCTTAACATTTGTGTACTATTTCCAAATCTAATTGCTTCTTCGGACTTTTCATATAGTGGTCCAGTCTTCTGAGATAAAAGAGAAGCTGCTTGGTGGAATTAGTTAAATGTTTTTTTTTCTGGTGTTTCTTTTTCTAGACAGGAAAAATAAATGAAAATACATATTCAGATAGATTTTCTGTGGATTGTTCAGTTGTTTTAATACTCAAATTAAATCATTATCAGCTAATATACAGTTTTGATATGATTTTAAGATATATGACCAAATTATGTTGAATTTTCCAGGAATCCTATGTATGGAAAATGTATCAGGAGCGTTGCTGGGAATTCTTTCCTGTGGGAGATTGTTTTCGTAAGCAATACGAGGATCATCTGGGATGAAAGGAAATCTTAGAAGCCAAAAGCCTCTCCAGATAATGATATTACACAGAAGCCGCCTTGGTTGTTGATTTTGGACTCACTGAAATGACCTTAAATTTTTGTGTTTACACTATTCACATATTAAGTTTTGGATTGATTTATCTTTGAACACAAATATTCCCAACTGTCAATTATTAAAGGACTTTAAAACAAAAAAAACATTGATGTGTAAATTGATGTGAAGTTTTGTTTTGGGAGTCTTGTGGGTAAGAAGTGTCTTATTTCAGATGTTTAAGTCTGTTGAAGCATTCAGACTAAGCAGTATTGTTTTAAACATTCATGTAATCTTACAGTCAAAGCCAGCTATCCTGATTTATATCCACCTTATTTTTGCTAGATAAACCAATCTTTTGTTTTTCCTGAATGAACTGATTTTTCTCTCTAATCACTGTGACATTCAGATAAACATTTTTTCTTTGGTATTTACTCTTTCATCCTCCTTTGTCTGTAGAGATCCTTTATTTTTTGCCGATCTTTTCAGGATTCCTCTCGTCCTGTGCTTCATATTTTATTTCATCCTCTTCATTCTGCTATCCTCTCATCCCTAACATTCACATATTTTCCTTCTCATTATCAACTTCAGTGTAGCTTGCCTGCAGATGTCGTATTTCTCAGGTCAAAGCACTGTGATGGAAATGAATCATTGAGCTTAATGATGAGTTTGACAGCTCTCTCGGATGGCACAGAGATGCTTTTAGGATTTTTCAGGTGTAACCCATTGATTGAAATAGTGTGGTCTTTCCTTTTTTTATTGTAGGAATGCATTGAGTTTAACAGTATGGCGAAAGCCGGAGGGAGAGTCACCTACAGACATTGTCCTCATTGTGTCTTCAGTGCTGATTTCACAGAATTAAGCTTATTCAAATTTAATGATTCTTGATTACAACTTATAAGAATAACTAATTGGAATGGGTGCAGAAATATTTTTGATATATTCTTATGATATTTTAAATAATTATTTATTTCAGGATAAGGAGAATCTTGTTGGGATTGAATATCTAAAGAAAATATGAGAAGTACAGGACTTTTGTGTGTGAAATTAAGTAAGAATAAACATTTTAAATAGTCCAAATTGTAATCGCAGAGTTTTGGATTCTCCTTTTTAGTCAATTCTAGCTTTTGCATGGTTCAAAAAAGGTTGATTTGTGTCAATCACTCAAAAGAAACATTGTATCTGGATATTTATGTGCACAAAAGCAACCATCCCATAATATCCAACGATAATTCTAATAATATCCACCTCTTTTTTGTCAGTATTCCCATGTGTTGAAATTGTGAATTAATACCTAGTTCATGGGAGTTAAATCATTCCTTCAACAATCACTGTTAATAATTAGTCCTTTCACTGGATGAAAAAAGATGTTGCCCTCTAGCCTGCATGGTCTGTCCCCTTGTGACCGATTATTACCAAAAGTTTTGGACGTAGTTTAGGATGTCAAGCATAACTCACTCCAGGCTGGAATGTTTGCTGTCACTTCACAAAATGAACACAAGAAAAACAGTACAGGACTCCGACCTACAGCAGAGAACTCAGGTCCCTAATGTCTTGGAAGAAATTTATGCACATGAACTTTAGGTTTCATGTGCAACTTAACAGAAACAGCTGCTGATTTGTCTCTGTCTGCAAAGTGAGAGTGCTTCCTGTGAATTTATGGACAAATGTGTGAAGCCACATGAGTTATTATTATTGTAACTATTAATTAGGTGAACTACCACTGCCATCCATCATAACGTTCCAGCAGCTCAACAGTTCCATTCAGACATACTTCTGTTTAATACATCATTTACAAGATCATTAGATTTATGACATGCACAGCCAGTCATTTTCCTCAAGGCAATTGTACTGCAGATTTTTCTGATTTTAAAAACGGTGATGGAATGTGACTTTATATTTCTTATGAAGGCAGATTGAACAATATGCGTTTGTAATCGAGTTACAATTAATATATTTAAATATTACACAAGAAGCAGGTGGGAGTTTCTGCCTGACTAAATAGGTAGTATATCCTCAATGTCATTTTTACAAGCACAGCAAAAATCAAACAAATCAAACATCCACGTCTACATCTACGTCGAATTTGGATCATATATGAGTAGTTTAATTTTTAATGCAGCAGAGAAAACTTTTTTCAGAGTTTAGAGAAAAAGAAACGGATTAACTGTTATGCTGAAAATGATAAACTAGAATAGCCTGAGCAGTTTGCCAACAAGTTAAAAGGATAAACATGTCCGTGAGGACAAATGCAATACATTATTCCCTAAAAGCTTTTCACAATTTTGGTTAAAACTGAACATGGCCGGAGTTCCGGTTGGTAGGCAAATGGTGTAGACGCGTGGTGAGAGCGCTCCGGCCGTCTCTTTATCTTTTCATACCACTCAGCCCTCATACCTTATAAGTTGTGTACTTTTTTGGGGTTTGCTATACATTTTTCTTTTTCTTTTGCAACCTGACCTGTAACTGGGATTAAGATGCCGCCTAAAGGACTGAAAACTACCGAAAAGGGGGAGGCTAAAGCTGAGCCTAGCTTAACACTTGACGCCATTAAAGAGCTACTTGAGGAACACCGCGAAAAGCTGTCTGAGGAGTTCAAGTCATCTTTTGATGCGATAGACTCTAAGTTAGACCAAAACAAAACGTCTTTGGACGATCACGACCAACGCATTTCTTCACTCGAACTCGCATCTGAAGACCTAAGCCAGCGCGTTATGGATTTGGAGAATGCCTGCTCCTTTCTCCGGGACGAGAATGCTAAGCTAAAGGCTAAAGTTACGGATTTGGAGAACCGTAGCCGGCGTCAAAACATACGCATCCTTGGACTGGCTGAATCTACGGAGAGCGGTCACCCAACCGAGTTTTTCTCACGGTTGCTTCAGGAAGTATATGGAAAGGATATTTTACCGTCCCTACCTGAAGTAGACCGAGCCCATCGTTCGCTAGCTCCCAAGCCGGCTGCTGGAGAGCAGCCGCGACCTGTTATTCTCCGCCTGCACCGCTACCAGACGAAGGAGCTACTCATCAGAGAAGCACGGCGCAGAGGGAAACTCGTTTACAACGACCAACAGATCCGTATCGTTGAGGACTACAGCGCTGAAATTGTGAGTCAGCGAGCCCAGTACCGGACCGTGATGGCGGAACTGTATAAGCGGGGTTTGAAGCCGGCTCTGCTGTACCCAGCCCGACTACGCATAACGCTGCCCGGCGGAGCCAGAAAGTGGCTCAGCACCGTCGATGAAGCCCAAAAGTATATTGACCAGCACTCTGAACTATCCGGTCAGTCGTGAAAAGTGTTTGGATTTCAACAGGACCCAGAATTACTTTTACAGGACTCACTGCTGCCTCCTTCACAACCAGCGTCATTCTAGGTGATATTGCTTCATCTTATTTTCATCATGTGAAGACGCGTAACATACGGGTGGTGTTGCTTTACGGTAATGTTTCGAGTAGTTTTGGTACTGTTGGTGCGTGTTTTTCGAGCATCCCGATCTACGTACAAACGTTTAATAATTTCTAGTTACATTCCACTGTTTTTTCGGCCCTGAGTTAAATATGCATACTGTTATTTATCCCCATTTAAAGGTTGCATTTTCTCTTTTCTTGAGGTGCTATTGTTTTTCTTTTTATAGGCCGGGGCTGTAGCTTTAATTGCTTATTAGAACTTGGAAGAGGAGTTGATGTGAGATGTTTATGTTACAGAGCTTGCTGCTGCTTGTTTTGGCGGCTGTCTTGGTTTGGGAGGGTGGGGAGGGGGTATATGTCACTGTCAATGCTTTAGTACGCTTTAAAAGTCTTAAAAAAGTGCTGGTCACTTTTTATTGCTCCACTCACTGGGTCTCTGCAATCAGTTTTGACTATATTTTCCTAATCATGCAGTATGATTAACCATCTCAACTTAATGAGCTGGAATGTTAAGGGTTTAAATCACCCTGTTAAAAGGAGGAAGGTTTTTTCTCATCTCAAACACCTCAGGATCAAGATAGCTTTCTTACAAGAAACCCATATTCGTAGCTCTGATTCCAAACGTCTGTTATCTCGCTGGTCAGGTCAATGTTTTCATTCATCTTTTGAGGCTAAGGCGCGGGGCGTCTCAGTTCTTATTGGTCATGATGTTCCATTTGAACCTCATAATGTCGTTTCAGATAAATATGGACGGTATGTGATTGTCTCAGGTAAATTATATAATACGCTGGTAGCGTTAGTCAATGTGTACGCCCCAAACGTGGACGACGCAGATTTTTTCAAACAAGTGTTTTCTTTGCTGCCAGACCTAAATACATACTCTCTTATTTTTGGAGGGGATCTCAATTGTTGGTTAGACCCTGATTTAGACCGATCTTCAAAAAACCCCA
Organism: Menidia menidia; assembly: GCA_907169785.1. NCBI lineage: Eukaryota > Metazoa > Chordata > Actinopteri > Atheriniformes > Atherinopsidae > Menidia > Menidia menidia. The sequence continues at coordinate 6,452,185 of CAJRST010039999.1, forward strand.
GCTCAGTCAGTAGGTCAGCCAGTCTCGTCCGTGACTTCCTCTCTGAATTTGGTATCAGTGACATCTGGCGTTTCCTGCATCCTACTCACAGGGAGTACTCATTCTTCTCACAAGTTCATCACACATATTCCAGAATTGATTACTTTTTTGTTGACGATCAACTTCTTCCCTTGGTCCACTCTTGTGAATACCAGCCTATTGTAATTTCTGATCACGCCCCTCTTATATTAGCTATGTCTTTCCCTGGTTTTAGCCCTGGAAGTAGGCAGTGGCGATTCAATTCTACTCTTTTATCAGATGCAAACTTTAATAAGTTTATTGAGAAAGAAATAATCCATTTTATTGAAACTAATACCACTCCAGAAATTTCTTATCTCACCTTGTGGGATGCACTCAAAGCCTATTTGCGTGGACAAATTATCTCTTACACTGCGCGTATGAGGAGTGACTCAAAAAGGGAATGTAACGAGCTGGTCCGCCAAATTGGAATTATCGATAAGCAATATGCCCAGAATAAGTGTCCAAACCTATACAAGAAAAGGGTGGAATTAAAAACTAGATTTGACCTTCTTACCACCCACCATGTTGAACGTCTGCTCTTGAGAAATAAAACCATGTTCTATACCTATGGAGACAAGTCTGATAAACTATTAGCCAACCAACTTAAGGGCTCCAGGGCAAAGCAGGCTATTTCTAAAATACAGTCAGATTCCGGTCAAATCACAACTGATCCGGTTGAAATCAATACTTTCTTCAAAGAATTTTACACCAAATTGTACTCTTCGGAGGCGCATGTGGATTCCAGTGTAATTTTTAGCTTTCTTAATGGTCTTGATATTCCTACAGTTTCAGTGGAGTCCAGGAGGAGACTGGAAGAGCCCATATCACAGGCAGAAATAACGGCAGCCATTAAGTCAATGCAGTCAAACAAGTGTCCTGGTCCAGATGGCTTCCCAACAGAATTCTTTAAAAAATTCTCCACGCTACTCTCACCGGTACTTTGCTCTGTCTTCTTAGAGTCTTGTAAATTGTGTCAGTTACCTCAGTCCCTTACTGAGGCCTGTATCACACTCATTGCGAAGAAAGGCAAAGATCCGACTAGCTGTGCATCATATAGACCCATCTCACTTTTAAACACAGACGCTAAGATCCTAGCCAAGGTCCTTGCACATAGACTAGACAGTATTCTTCCCACTATTATTTCTACAGATCAGACTGGCTTCATCAAAGGCAGACAGGGCTATTTCAACATTAGACGGCTTTTTGACATTCTCTACTCTGCTCCTGAAGATAGGCCCGAATGTGTGATTACAATTGACGCAGAAAAAGCATTTGATCGGGTCGAATGGCCTTACTTATTTGCTGTGCTGGACAAATTCGGTTTCGGCCCTGCCTTTAACTTATGGATCAAGTTGCTTTACTCCCAGCCCACTGCAATGATACGTACCAATTCTCAAATATCAAGTCCTTTTAAATTGTATCGTGGTACCCGCCAGGGCTGCCCCTTAAGTCCGATGCTCTTCAATTTGGCTATAGAACCCCTTGCTATAGCACTCCGCAGTTGCAACGATATATCTGGTATTTGGAGAGGAGGTGTGGAGCACAGGGTCTCCCTTTACGCGGATGATCTTCTGCTGTACATCTCTAATCCAACTGACTCGCTCCCTTCCGCCCTGGCGCTGGTCAGTCATTTTGGTAGTCTCTCAGGCTATAAGCTGAACATCAGTAAGAGTGAGCTCTTCCCTATTAACGAGGCAGCACGGGCCTTGGATCTTACTAATCTCACTTTTAAATTGGAATATAACAAGTTTACTTATCTCGGAGTCACAGTTACCAAAAAGTATAAAGACTTATTCAAAGAAAATTTTGCTGTTTTACTAAAGCAGATTAAACAGTTACTATTACAGTGGTCACCCTTGTCAATGTCTCTGGTTGGACGTGTAAATTCTATCAAAATGGTCATACTACCCAAACTCCTATACCTTTTCCAAACCCTACCAATTTTTATTCCTGGCTCATTTTTTCAGCAGTTGGATTCTGTCATATCCTCATATGTATGGCAGGGCAAGCGCCCTCGTTTAAACAAAAACTACCTTCAAAAAACAAAACAGCAAGGGGGACTTGCACTGCCAAATTTACGTCTCTATTACTGGGCGTCCAACTTGAGAAATCTTGTACATTGGTCCTTTTACTATGACCATTCTGATTGTCCTGACTGGGTTGCGTTAGAGCTCTGCCCACACAAAGACTTCTCTCCTCTGGCTGTTGTTGGCTCTGCGTTGCCTTTACGTTCTGTTGCATCATCTAACAATCCAGTGGTTAGACACTCATTGAAGATTTGGGCTCAGTTCAGGAGACATTTTGGCCTTGGCAGTTTCTCAGTTTGGAGTCCTGTTGCCACAAATCATCTTTTCAAGCCGTCTATTTTAGATTCAGGCTTCCAGCGATGGCACCAAAATGGAATAATTCGTTTTAGAGACCTACTGATAGGTGATACCATGGCCTCATTTGAGCAGTTGAAAGATAAATATGCCCTTTTAAACTCTGATTTCTTTCGCTATCTTCAGATACGACACTTTTTCATTTCACAACTGCCCAAATTCTCAACTACTATAAAGACAGAAACCATTGATGAAATTCTGTCGCTAAATCCATCAAAGAAAGGTCTCATTTCTAAACTGTACAACATTCTGCTTGATCTTAAAACCCCCCCTGTGGATAAATCCAAGATGGCTTGGGAAAAAGACATAGGTCTACCCATACCTGATGACATCTGGTCCTCTGCTCTTGGGCTGGTCAACTCATCTTCATTTTGCGCTCGGCATCGGTTGATCCAGTTTAAGGTGGTACATCGGGCCCATATTTCTAAGGCTAAGCTGTCATCTATGTACCCTACAGTCAGCCCTCTGTGTGTCAGATGTAATCTTACAGAGGCTTCTCTTTACCATATGTTCTTCTCATGTCCTCAATTAGGCAACTACTGGAAGGCAGTCTTTAATACACTATCTTGCACATTTAAGACCAAATTGGAACCAAATCCATTTGCAGCCCTATTTGGGGTCCTTGAGGGCGGAGCTGTTTCAAGTGCTGCTAAAAAATATCCTATAGCCTTTGCTTTACTTTTGGCACGTCGTGCAATCTTGCTCAGATGGAAAGATGCCTCCCCACCATCCCATTCACAGTGGCTGCAAGATATCATGTCTTGTCTAAAACTCGAAAAGATCAGGTACTCACTTAAACAGTCTCTTGTTACATTTGAAAATTTGTGGGGTCCTTTCTTAAAAACATTTCCAGCTCTCTAATAGTTCAGACATGCTCAACTGCACTGATTCTACCTAGGCGGGTCCTGAGTGTTGTGGAGTGATGATATAGTTTTGGCAGTGACGGGTGGGGTGATGGGGAAGGGGTTATTTTGTTTTATTGTATTATATCTTTGTGCTTCACTACTTGACTTGTTTTACTGTAGTTGTCATACCACTTTTTTGATTTGTGAAGTCTATATCTCTTTTGTATGACACAACAAACATTTGTATGAACAACTTGTCTTTACTGGGTTTTACAAGCCCACCTTGTAACATCTCATAACTGTGCTCTGTTTTTTGGTTATGTAAAATTCAATAAAAATATCTTGAGTTAAAAAAAAAAAAAAAACTGAACATGGCCATCTCACTTGACAAATGTTATTGGTGTTCTCAATAACCATGTGTCTTCAAATTAGAATGTAACAGACAACAGCTTTCCCAATGTTCGGTTTTGATTTTCCTGACAAGAATCCTTTGATGTCCAGTGGGGCTGATTCGTCTGAGACTCAAAAGTTCATGATCGGCTGTTCACACTTTTGCCTCAGTAGATTTGGAGATTAATGCTGAACAGATAAATGGTGCACAAGCAAAAAATTCTGCATGGAGCCTTTTTTTTATACTTAAAGTTTTAAACAAAATATATATACTCCCATCGCCCGGTGAACAGGATGTTCGAAAAGAGCGGTATCATGCAAAATAATTAAGCTAAAAATGGTCTTGATGTTATCTCAACTATAAAAACAAAAAAAAGAAGCAGACGCACATGCAGGAATATTTTTATATGTTGAATATTAAATTCCCTTTACAGTTTGAAATGCATCTACGTGCAATGCGTATATGAGTGATTGAAACAATTGAATAACTTTTCTTTGCCATTGGTGGTTTTTGATAGCTTAGCCATGTTTTAGATCATTCTAAGGAATATAACATATATGGATCCATTATGCATACCTGTCTGTTTGGCTTTCATGCAAATCTTCTCATAATTTACTTTATTCCAAGCCAAATGCCTTTAGGCTGACATGCTACAGCTTGCCATGCACTATTGCTCTGTAAAATGATATTGTGGCATGCGGCTGGATCTTTCTGCACGTTAAACTATGCTTCCTTGTAGGGTAGTGCCCCTGTGTCTGGATGCAACATTTCACAGAGTTGTAATTTGAGTCAGAATATCGTTTTTTTTTTTAAAGAACAATAGACACTGAGTATAGCTGTAATTTTAATCAAATCTAAACCAGGCTTTCCAAATTGCAATTAAACAGTGACCCTTTTTTGTCACTGGATCTTATTACACTTTGAAATCTTGCTTGGCTAAAACTGTAAATCTTTTGTCTAAAGTGAAACAAATTCTCTGTGATATTGAACTGGCAGTAGCTTCTCATCCATGCTGTCATCCCTAGATGGTCCTTTGAAAGTCATTTTCCATGTTCAGTTCCTTTTCACTGACTTGTCAGAAGATCACTTGATGACTGCCAGCCTCCATGGCGGGGTGGGGTGGGGGGTGGGGTGGGGGGGGGCGTTCCCCCGGAGAGCGGCTGGGTGTTGGCCATCCATCCAAAATAAAGCATGTTGTTTAGTTTTGAACCAGAAAGTTGTTATAGTGATGGGAATTTACTGATTCTCAACTGGTTATTGACTGAGAAAACACACGTCAGTTTCTTATATTTTTACCCAGTGCCAGTGAGCAGTCTTTATTGATTCTAATATGTTATTGTATCTCCCCATCATATCAGGATTCTGAAATGAACACTCCTTTTTCATTCAGTTGATGAAATATTTACAGATATGTGTCCTACACCGAAGCGCAATCTAAAGGCTAATGTTGATCCTCAATCAACTGTGGTTTATTGATTGATCCAGGCTGCTCAACTGTTACCAAACAAACGTTAGTGTTTCTGAAGAGCGAGTCTAAAGATACCTGTATAAAACCTCAAATATGAATGATGAATTTACAGTTCCTGCAACTGAGTGTCTATTTAAAGCACTATTTTGTGAGGCATAATTACACACAACATAATTAATCCTGTAGGCTGAATAGAGTAAAAGCAACAAGCTGACTGCCTTTTAAAATGAACTGTCACCATGAAATCCTCTCATGATTGAGGCAGATTAAGTACCTGCAACAGCCTTTTTTGTGGGCTAAAAAGGATTTCCCTTGATGGTTAAATGCAGCTTCATTAATCCCTATCTTCACGCTTTGAGGCATTACTAAACTGCCATTTATGTGAAGAATTTGTTCTTAAATTGACCATAGAAGCAAGCATCAGCAGTAAAATACTTTGCATTAATGAGCTCCTTCCATCATCCAATTTGTCCATCCTGTGCTGTCATGCCGTCCAAAAGTAGAGATGCTCCATAATCTGTATCTTAAATATTTACAAAAAAGCCATGGTCTTCTTTTCTTCCTAAAGTATTTACTTTGATTCGTTTTATCACATTGTTTATCACATATTACATATGTAAAAGCATTACCTTAAATCAGCGTGTTTAATCAGAAAAAAATAAAACCACAGACATAGACGACTTCAAGTCACTTGTCATGCTCGTGCTTTGTGATATGAGAAGAAATCTCTTTTGGAAAATACAAATTTGGAAGAAAAGAGCACATACATTGCACATATGTATATAGATATAAACTACCATGCCTACAAAACTTTGTTAATCATATAAAGTGATTGTGACTAATTTATCATAATGTTTCCATGTATTGTTTCATGAAACTCTGACAGGCCTGTACCTTCTTGTAACTCTTATTTTCATATTGTGGCCCCGTCTGTCTGTAAATAAACATTACCACCCTGTCTTCTAAATTACCATTTAGATTGGACAGCTCCATGCCAAGAGAAAGCCAATTACTCAATAACGGTTAGTAACAAAAAAAACGGTGGAGAAGGGCTGGAGAAAAGTGTATGCCCAGCAGATGAGGCCCTGTTGCGTCACTTTGCCCTGAATGTTGTATTGCACCAACATCTCATTTCATTTCATTGGCTTTGCTTTCAGATCTGCAGACAGAGTAGATTTAGTGTGTTCCGGGTAGTGCTACATAGTGATCTGAGCCAGTGAAATCTGAAAGGAGACAGGTGCTGCTTTTAATAATTGAAGCTGGCAAATTAGCTCACTCAGTGTTAAGCTCAAGTAATTGGGGAAGTGACCCAATTTCCAGCGAAGTGGAATTATGTGCTTTTCAAAACTCTGGGCTGGGAAGCACTAGTTTGGTTTGTTGGAAGAAATGACCAGAAATTCTCAATTACTTTGGTTCCTGTTTCTAAACAGAAACGGGAAGCCAAGAAGATGAGTGGCAAAATAATTTCTAAAGACTTTGTCCCAGTGTCTAAAGCTCTGATTGGTTTAAAATAAAGTTGTCAAAATGTGTTTTTATCAACAGCTGTCTGGACACCTGCCTCATCAGCTGCTACCCAGCTTGTGCCTGTGAGGTTTTCTGAATGGGTGAATTTCCATAGTAATCTTGTTGGTATTTGCCTGTCACCGATATCCATACGCTAATATGTATAGTTAGTATATCATGTGGATACTTTACTAGATTCATTTACCATTTCAGAATAATTTAAGTTGCCATGCTGCATGAAAAATTATAGAAGATGCAATGAGAGCAGTAGAAAAATGTCCAAATGTCAAAAATTCTACTTATCCTTGTCCATTGGAACTATTTTCTTTTGGACAACAACATTTTCCATGATTGCCTCTTTCATTTCAGTGTTTGTTTGTTATTTTGTAGAGATAACTGATTCATATGTCCTCTTTAATTAAAATTATGATATTGTGCTCTTCTGGAATATTGGAACATACCTCAATAAAATAACAATAACCAGTATATTTTATTACGGTTTTTTTATTTTTTCACTATTCAGTTGTTGTTTACAAATTAAAATAATCAGAAATAATCTACCATTTCCCAGATGAAAATGTATGGGTTGTTTTTCTCCTGATCACTCCAAGTCCAAAATATAGAATTGAAACATTGAAAGCTGAGTTTATGAGCACATATTCATACTTCCAAAGCTTATACATGGGCTTTCAGAGTTTATTTTGCTTGCTGATAAGTTAATATTCTAAATAAAACTATTATTAATAATAGTAATAATTATTATTGTAAATAAAAATGATTACTCTTTTAAAAAGCAGCCAACCCTACTAAAATGTTTCCTGTGAAGCTGTTCTGCCTGGCTGTTGAAGTTAACTTTAAATCCTGCCTCCAAAGCTGCATACACAGAAATCATCTGGCATATGACATAAAACCTATTTAAGTCTGTCCTCTTACACAGAAAAGCCCACTGACTGATCATTATCCAAGAAGTTTTGAAATGATTTATTACCATTCCCAAGGACATATTGTGACCTGGGTTTTATGTAGGAATAATATAAATCAAGTGGGCCGGGCTACATATACCTAGTGTGGTTAGAAGTCTTTCAAATGCAAAGCAGACGTGGTTTCCTGATAACACACTTGGATGCAGAATTTTCCCTGTTCATTATGTCCTGAGGTTTAGTTTGGCATAGTAATGCAAATCTGTGCTTCAAACCTCTCTTCACTGCTCCTCTCCAATAAATGAGACATTTTGCTAGTGTCACTGGGAATGACAATAATACTGTGAATGCACATTACGAACAGCACACTACACAAACGAAAACTGCCAGATATGCTAATTAAAAAACAGTTTCTGACTTACAATAGTGCAGGTGGCATGTCGTGTTAATGTGTCTCATCTGTGGTTAAAAATAAAAACAGCTTTCACTCTTGTCTCGTGGAAAAACCCAGATGTTTTTCAGGAGGGCCCACATTTGAACTGAATCATAATTAAGAGTGTGAGATGATTCAATTTCTGTAAAGAAATTGATTTGAAAATATAGCTCAAAACAAATGGCAAACTGTTTGTAGATAAGTGACCATTATTTTTCCTTATCCAAACCAGCCATGTATCTATAGGATATGAATGACTGATGCTGCAAAATCAGCAAACAAATAGAAAAATGCCCGCATTGCACATAAAGACATCGAGAAACACTTTTGGCCAATAGCATCACTGGACTGGAGGTTATTTTTTCTTCGTACCCTTCTTTCTCCTGTTATACGTGTTTATTTGTCCTCTTGTCCTGTGCTACCACATCCAGGTTACTATTCTTTCCACTCTCCGTGGCATTTCCACTCCAGTGCATTTCCCAGTCTCAGCCAGTGTGTTCCATCAGTCCTGTTTGTAAGAGGTGTATTTCTTGCTAGAAAATTAAGTTAAGTTGTTCAAATGTTTTTGTTTTTTTTGTCGTAACAAACTGAATTTTCTCTTTCTCCATGTTCAAATCAAGCTGGACCAAGTGATTGCACAGTCCAGTTTTCAGTCTGTTTGTCCATTCTCCATCCATCCAAAACTCCCTTGGCTTCTAAAACATGCCTCTCACGGATGAGATAAAAGCCAGGATCTGCTTCCAGAGGCACACGTCTGTCTGCAGAAGCCCTTTTGAATTATAGCATAAGACTAAATGGTTGAGGTAATGTCACCATATTGATAACAGCAAAATCCGGATGGATGTCACAATATTGTAAAAGATTGATAAAAGCATTTATGAAACCTGTATTTCAAGCCCATGAAAAAGTAGCAATGCTATGCAAGTAATGAAAAAACAGTGCTTTAGTGAAAGGTGACTTATTAAAAAACTGAAATAAGCGTGCCTATGAAGTTTCAGTCTGCTGACAAAACATTTCAGTCTCTTCCCTGTTTGGATTGACTGGCATATTGTTTCTACATTTAATCATTCATTTTATTCGTGAACTTATCAGTGCTGGTACGTTTTGCCTGAACGGAGTTTCCTTTGGCACTCTGCTGTTAGATTCCTTCAACTTTTTATTATTGAACAGTTTTTGAACAAATTAGAAAACTTTAAAGTAGGTCCAGTACAGAGCTGACTTGTAAATCCTGTAGTATTCACCGTCAGTCACACTTAAGCCCCTTTTTTCCCTCATGAATCTCAGTCAAATGTCTGTAGATTAAGGTAGGCTTGCGTTCCACTGATGTCTTGTGAAAAGCACTACAAAGGGACCTTTACTGTTGATGAATAAATGCTTCAGCTCAAAATTAATGTGACATTGAATTTCAATTAAGTTAAATAATTGATTATGGTGATAAAAACTAGGCGTTATTATCAGTCTGTTATCTTAAAATCCACATTACCCCCTTCTACTTCCAATTGTGCCATCAGTATCTTAAAAAGGTATTTCTTGACATTCTTGGACAGACGTTGTCTTTTAGTATTTCAAACAAAGAAACCACTCAGACGTTTCAGTGCTTAACCCAATTGCCCTAAGCTGCTTCTTTTTCAATATTTGTACTTCTGGAGGGATTTAGGGTTATGAAGAGTAAGACTGCAGCTCTACTATACTAATACAGTTTGAAAGATGCGGGGAAAAGTTTCAATATTTTTTGCCCCTGGGTGCTTTTCAGAGATGTTATGTGATGTACAACATTGAGAACATTGTGTGGCTGTGATAAGAATGTGTTGTCATCATTGGACACAGTGTTCCCACACAACTGTAGCAGTTAACTTAGTCTTTCAGTCAGTTTGTCTCTTTTCACTCCCCCTGACAAATGCAAAGTAAGGTGTAGCCTTCAGTCAGTGAAGGGGAAAGAGTGTTTCTCACAGATACCCAGAAGTGCCGCAGTCTCCAAATACAGTCCAAATTCATCACAACACTTGCAGCTCCCCAACACACCAGTGCCTTTTAGTGTTAGTGTTATTTTACAACATGCAGGATGAGGAAGCAATTCATTTGAATCAAGGTTCTCACACCTAACCCAACTAAATAATCAGCATGGTCACATGAATATTTATTCGAGCTACAGTTACAGTTTGACCGACCCAGTTAGATGAACAACTGCTTTGTAAATTGAAACTGCGTGGGAGCAAAATGACATTTTAAACACAAGAATGGTAAGTGCCACAATTCTATGGACTGTCTAAAAATGATAATATATACATGCACTGTATGTCCAAGAAATGGGAGAAACTCTTCCATACAAATATTTCAGAGTTTACTGCAGAGGCGTTATATCTTTGTGTTTTATTTATGTTTTCCATACAATGATTTTGCCAGAAGATGCTGTAAGTAAAGCTGAGGGACATTCAGGAAATGCTTTAAATAACAATAAATTGACACATGCTCTTAATGGTGTGATTAACAATAATTATTTTTCTGTGTTAAGCCATTTGGAAATGGAAAATAAGGATTCACCTTTAGCGTGTGTGGGGCACCATGTGGGACATGGTTTTGTTTGGCCACAGGCTCCTGCACTGGTCGTGCACTGCTCTTGCAGTGAGAGCATCTGGCACTTTTGGCATTAAAGCATCACGGTCAATAATCTCATTTAGTTTATGGATCTTTATATTCATCTTATAAAGGGTTAATTTTCCTTCTGCCTTCATTAGTTGTTTTCTCAGATGGATTTGACTTTGATGATCAAAATTTTGGCCAAGCAGAACAAATGGCAGTTTTTATTATATGAGAACTCTTACATGCTGGTGCCTCTGTTTTAAAAAGCAAGGATGATGCATACCCTCATATTATTTGATTTGTATCTGAAATAACTTTTCCCCCCGAGTGCACCCTTTCAGTCTGTTTTATGCAATCTGTGTGTCGTGCAGAGTCAGGATCATTTCCTTTTAAAAGCTCTCAAAGACATTTTTCCGGTCTTATGATAATCTGCCAACTGTGTGTAGATTAGCTTATAGAGTTTTTACAATTGTACTTCTGCTTGCTCGAATGTTAACAGGTTAAACTGATAATCATGATGTTGATTCACTTCAGTTGCAGCATTCCACTTCTAAAGGAGATGTGAAAGAATCACTAAAAGTAAAAACTGCGCAATCACATAACTGTTCAAACCAAAGGACTGTTAGTATTATGGGGAGGTAACTGCTGCTCAAACCAGGGTAGCAGTGACTTGTTCTGGTTAGACGTGTTGTCCTCTCACACAGTGCTTTATCTCTGTTGTAATTCCACACCAACATTGAGACATTAATCGATTGCTCTTATTATCTGTGCAGAACACTTGCTTTTCATTGTCAGCTTTTCATTCTAATAGGATCTGTTCTCTCATTGCTCCCTGCGTTTATCATCTTTGCAAATTTGTTGTTGCACTCTCACACGTACACTACCCTGCATCTCTTATCTCAATCCTCTGTGTGCTGTAAATCAGTGGGCAGACAGACAACCATTTTGCTACTGAATTGCTCCGTTACCTTGACCTGTGAATGCTCATCTTCAGTCCAGCTATTCTTGATCCAGATGTAAGTTTGTCCAACTGTGTTTACCTCTCCACTGATTGTTTTTTTCGGTTCAAATAAGTTGACAAGAGCAAGGAACTGGATGATGTAGTTTTTTGTTTCCATGCATATTTTCCCTACTCGTTTCTCCCCCTCAGAAACAATCAATGAAGCACTGTGAGTTGTAGAAAGGGAAATCTGACATTGTGTGAGATTCTAGTTTTATTAGCTCCAGAAAATTGACTTAATTTGTGAGCAGAAATGTCATTATGGTGATTGGCACAGGAGGGGACAAGAATTTTAACTGTTCTGCACAGACCTAATTGGTTCCTTATACTGCAATTTAGAATGAGCAGCAAGCATGTCACAACCCTCTAATAAGGAATATAAACAAATCCCCCTGCTTGTTTGAGTTTTTTTTGTTAGAAAAAACACAATTATGTGAGATTGTTTCCATTAATCAGCTTTGAATTTGATGCTCTTAAAACTGGGCTTGGTGTTGTTTATTTCCAGTACGGCTTTTGCCATTCATCTGGGGCGCTGATACTATATTTAGGCAATAGTTTAGTCACAATGCAAAACAACAAGATCATTCGGATCAGTGTGCGGGATGAGCAAGAGGTGCAATGAGATTAAAAGAAATTCTCAGTGTGAGAGCAGGTTATTATTGGTGTCAATGCAGGCAATAATTGGATGAAGTGGGGCACAAAAGGACAGAAGAGAAGCAGCAGCAGAGGAGCTACAAAGCTGCGGATGAACCTGGCTCCATCTCATTGTTAAAACTGGGCTTCGCGTCCGTTTGGGCAATAATAGGAAGAGAAAAACTGGTCAAGAGCCTTTTATTTCATGATCTTGGATTCATTAGTGTGCTTCTAACTGAAGCAGCATTTTAACATGCTTCGTGCAGTAACTGCTATTTCAGCTTTGAAATTCATCTCTCCGAGCTCCCAAACCCCCTCCTGCATTAGCCAATTGTTTCATTCTTCACTCTGTGTTCATTCGATAGACTGGACGTAGTGAACTGCTCAGCTGTATTGTGAAGCTCTATCATGGCATATTTTGTGGCAACATACTTCATCTATTGTGCGGTCTTATTTAGATTATTGAATCAAACAATGTAATTAATCCTCGAGTTACATGAAGGACAGACCCATGTCCGAGTGTGTGGGCTGCCGATACTGTTTTTCTCTCAGCCTGTTTTTGTGGACTTTCTCCCTCCCAGATGTTATTTGCACTGTGTCTTTCCTCCCAGTGGCGGCAGCATCTTGGCTGTCCTCAAACCACAGCCAATGGCACAGAGGTATGATCTGAAACACAAAATCCTGGCACGATTAAAATTGGTACTAATATGCACACTCTCCAACAGATTGCAGGTGAAAAACTCATGTTGCTTATTCACCCCTAGCCAGGTGCTGTAGCAGTCTGTTTTCGGGTTCAGCTGCTCGTGGTTTCATTGGCTTATTTGAGAACGACTCTTGGGAAATCTGTGATGGCGAGGAATTGATTTTTCAACAAGATTTTTGGCTGTAAAATGTGTCCAAATTTTGCAATTCCTCTGTCTTAATCTGTTCTGGGATTACATGTTCTAATAATCTAAAATGATTCACAAATTAGCCTCATTTACTTAAAATTAGATGAAAATCTGCAACTACTTTAATTCCCCATTTGAATATCATAAACTATCGTTGCAAACCGAGTTTATTTATTCAGATGGGATCAACGTCAGTCAATAATCATGAGAATAATTTACTTCAATTTCTTTTATTATGCAATATGTATAGAACTTCACTATGTATGGTTTGTAATTTAGATATAAGCAGAGACTCAGTTTTCGTCTGAGGTGTTGGACAACAACTAAATACAACTTTGGAGATGTATTAAGAGTAGCCCCCACAACTAATGCAGTTGGTAAATATGCCCTACACTGCACCCCACTCAGGGGGTCCCTGTGTGCTTTACATTGTTGAGTAAGATGGAGTCTGTGCGGGTAAAGCTGATCTGGCCACGCCATCTAACCGAAACTGTCAAGATCATCAAAACAACTAGTTTGTACTCTGTGTCATGTTCCCAAAGAACGTCAGCAGAGAAGAGATACAAAGGACATACAAAAGTCAGGTCATACAAAAGTCCTCACCTAAAAGATCAGTCAAAAAATTCATCCCCAAACCCGACTAAAAAACATCTGCCATGGAGATTTTTTATCCAATCTACTCTGTTGGATGCTTTTTCAGACATACTGGGGTTTTAAAGTAAGTAGTGCTGTTAAAAAGTTATTTTGAAATCCTGAAAGAAATGTAGACCTCCAAACCTTCCCCGCTTTATAACATATGTCAAAAAGGTAGGCACTAAAGCTTAGATTTTTCTCATTGTCAGTTGGATCATAAAATCGTTTTGTGTCACTGAGGCAGAATTGATAAATTGTGTAACAATTTGATGACCTTTAATAGGCTTATTATTAACATGATCTCCAACTGGAATGGACTGCTAAGCTATGGTATATTTTTGTTTTGGACACAACATAGTGTTTATAAGGTCATGAAATGTTGTCATATTAACTACATAATTTATCTACCTGAGACATATCAGGGGGGTCACTAAATTTGGTACAAGAAAAATAAAAAACTGCAGACTAGTCTTGGGTAAATTGTGAAATGTGCACATATAAAAGATAAACTGATGAATTAATTAAATCAAATGCACTGTGTTTGTGGGAAAGAACGTAGGGCTATGAGGTTTCTATCTCCTCTGTGCTATGTTTGTATCTTTTCTCGTCATTACAAAGTGGCATTCATGAGATGCTGTGAAGAAGAATGAGGGAATCATAATCTTTTCCTTTGTCTTTTCTGTGTCATTTTCTGTTATGTTCAAACTTGCAGACTACTGGGGCAAAGTTATTTAAACACAATGGACCAACAAGGGGTTTTAGGGCATAATTGTATGGTGCCACATTTGGAGAAACACAATATGAAAAACAGTATGAGCACAACACCTCAGAACTTCTCTGTGTCTGTTGTATTTGTTGCCCAACAGAACATAATCTATACATGTCTCTTTATGATGTCAGGCATGGTGAACTGGCAGCAGAATTGTCTCTTCCAGTCTATCAAAACAGTTTGATCCAGCATTATCCTGTGAGCCCAGTTGCATGATTAGAACTCCACGAGGAGATAATGTAAGGCTAACAACCAGGAGCAGATGTGGGACTCATTCACAAGACTGAAGAGCCGCAGGAAGGGAAATTGATCAGCACTTAACCTGATTGTACGAGTGCAGAGATAAACACGGTAAATTTGGGTTCTTCCAGGTGGGCATGCAGACTGAGCTGTTTTGTATGTAACAGCATCCATGCATAGCCTTTGTATTTTTCCCCTCTACCAACCATTGATCTTTTCATGATATCTGAAGATCTAGAATCCCTGCTTAGAAAATGTAGCCAAGCAAACTGTATTGCTTTGGCCCTTCAAAATGTAGATATTGTGGTCTGTTATGAATTATCCTTCCACTTCTTGCTTTTGTGCGGCTTGTTTTCCCTACAGTTGCACTCTAATTCCTTATCACAAACACACACATACCCCATGAGTGGTTGGGTTTTGAACTTTGTCCAGGAGGTACTCAATGGTTGTATTACTTTTATGAGTATTGGGAAATGAGTTTTGACTAACCAGGTGTGTATTATTAGGAGGGGAGTGCATGGGGACCTGGGGAGGACAGACAAAGCAGCATATGGTGAGTGAGGGGCTGGTCTATGTTGTACTGATACAAATAGGGGATTCATACCCTTTTATATGATATATTGTGTTATTGGATGTGGGGAGAGCTCTGTTTTCGTGGTTCAGGCAGGGATTGTTCCTGGTGAGTCTGTCAAAGCTCTGAGCCATTCTGTGAAGTTATCTCAAGCATGGAAAAGCTTCAGTCTGTCCCCCTGTGAGCCTGTGGGACAAAGACAGCTAGTGAATGGGATTTATTGTAACGTTTTGCTGCGAAAATTAGCTGTGTTCATGATTGACTTTCAAGTTCCTGCATGATGCGTGTTGACTGGAAACTTGCTGAGCAGCTTATTGAGAGAACGGAGAGGTCAGAAGATAATGAGATTCATGTTGTTTATCTAAAAGGATGTTCCGTACCACTGAAAACGATAATTAATTAGCTTACTCCTTCAGCGTAATTAAAACCCTTGATCTGACTTTTGTTCTGACTGGAGAGCTTTTGAGTACACTGACAAATGGGACACTGAAAAACAGAGGTGACAGAATTCAGGGTGACACACTGTGTATGTAGTTATCAGCTTTTCATTGATATTTTCAAAAGCAATTCAATCATTTAAGCAGTCGTTTGATTTTGCCTGACTGTATTGAGAAGTCTGCAGAATCATACGAAGGACAGTGATGCATCGCAAGGAACCGGACATCATAGCTCCTTCACCTTGAGTCTGGCACCCTGCGATGGTTAACAAAGCGTGCTCTTAAGCTATAAGCAAAACCTGCAATAATATTTTTCTGTGTTTCATATGGTTTTAGGTTTTTTTAAGGGAAAATAAACTCAGAGCCTTTTACACTTCAAAGAGACACTTTCCTCCGATTCACGCTTGAATATTTGTTTACATTTTTTAAGGGCCGTCACCTTTTAGCAAGTGAAGAAAAATATGAAAACTTTAATATGAAATCTATTTTATATACAGGGGAGAACTGTTAAGATGGAAGACATAATCCTGATAATGTGATGAGCATGGCTTTTGGGTTTATTTGGAGTTCAACTGAACAAATGAATTGTAAAAAAATGTAGGTCTTTTTCAAAGAATCAAATAAAGTATTTCAATCAAATCGAATAACGGAAAGGATGCAGGGGTTTACTGCTAAAAGTCAGGATGACTCATCCTTGCTGCATCCGCTTTGTCATCCCTTAATCTCAGGAAACCCAAACTTTCAATTTTTGTGGAAATGTAACTCAAAATCTCAACCAGATCCTGGTTTTTCATAAGAAAGGATGGTGTGTCAATATTATAGAGAATGAAAATGTTACCCTGACTGTAAGTAGAAACATGGAAACATGAAGATATTCAGAAAATAGTACAAGTATGTTTGCACTGAAAAGATGGTCCATAAGCTTAAACAACAGAAATATGACTTTGCATTCTTTTGAAAGTGAGAGTTATTTTGGTGAAGTTATTATAATGTTAATGCTATATATTTCCTTTTTATATTTTTATATTTCCTTTGCATGAGTAAATCTTGATGATAATCTCAATATTAACACTCAGTCCATCACAGAATAACTGTTAACTTCTAATTCATATATTTTCCAAAGCAGAACAAAAGTTCCAACAAAACCAAGAGCAACGCTCAGATTGTTTCACATATTTTTAAAACTACATCCAAGTAAAATGTTTCCAAAGCACCAACACTGAAAGTTTGTGGGGGTTGTTTAAAGACAAATACAAAAATCGTTATAGTCTTATTTGTGCTTTGTGCTTTGTGAAGCCTAAGATCGTTCTTAAATCTTGAACCAAGTATGCCTTGAAATGAAATGTATTTAAATTGATTTTAATTTCGATATCTTCTAAAGCTTGTTCCCTTACTTCTTTGCACAATTCCAATTTCAAACTGTGCCCTGATTGTTAGCTTATATCTTACCTATTTTACCTCATAAAACTGTTCTGTTGTATTTGTTTCCTATTTTTCAATTAAACCGTCGACATACAACAATTGCTGTTATGTACTTGAAGTTTTATCCCATCTCATTAAAGAATGATTTCTGTCTTATTCTTTTTTTTTTTTAGAGCAAATTGTTAGTTGTTCCCTATATTTGTGTTCAATTAGACTCTGAACTACCCAACAATAGAGTCTGAGCGAAATGGAAAGTTGATTGACTACAAAGGTTAATCAGCATGTGTCACCTCTTCTGTCCCAAAAAGTATATTATCTGCACTTGGCTCTATTTGATTGTGATTACTCTTTGTCACAACAAGGCACAAACTCTAACCACAGGCTGTTGACCTACGAGCGATTACTGTCTGATTGCTCTGACTATAATTTCCTTGCAAATGAATCACTGACTCTCAAATGCTACCATTTGGATGCACAGCAATCCTTCGTTGTGTTTCAAAGATCTCTGCATATACTAATTTGTATGGGAGAGTTTAAGGGTGCTTAGTGCATTCATGAGAGAATATGATCGGACATTTTGTGCAGCAGTCTTCAATTTAAAGAGCACTAAGTATTCTTCTTACAAGCTTTCTGGCAAATAGGTTCTGAATGGAGACGGAGTGAGCCTACTTGTATATTCTACTAACAGCTTGTCAAAGGATGGAGATGACAGGGGAGATGACATGTCAGGCTATGATCAAGGTCAGCAATAAAATGTCAAAAACATGAAAAATTCTGTGGGCTGTAATAGGATTAGTTATTTTATTCATGGGTTCAGAGGGATGAACAGTCAACTGCAAAAGGGAAAACCAACGGTGTGTGTAGGTGACATAAGAAAAACGGAAGTTACAAGTTTGATTATAAGTGAAAGGCAACAGAAACAAGGAGAATTGTAAGACTGGGATTGGCTGATAATTCAACACATCATTGGTATTCATATGCTAATGTATTATTGAGCCTGTCATGAAAGGACACAGTTACAGAGAGACAGGAACGACACAGCGAAATCATCCTGAGGGCGTTCGCCAGAAATTATTTTTTACACACACTCACACACTTTCAAATCTAAACCCCCCCCACAGATAATCAAAGAGGGATGGTGTTAGTCGATTCACCATCACATCAGGGCTAAGCCTGCTTTTCTGGAAGACATACTGTGGCATTTAACTTTCATCATTCAGAAATTTGGTTTAAATGTAAATCTGTAGTAATTAGCTCTTAGAGGTGGCAGTTAACTAATCACTTCAGATGTGTTTATTAGGAATCTTTGCCAATGTGAGGTTTGAAGGATTTATGTATATGTCATTTGGGGAAAACAGCGTAAGAATACTTTTGCTGTGAATACACAGGTGGTCTTTTAGAAAATCAACAAGCAATGTGCTCTCAGGAGAGTATAGAGCTTATCAAGCCTGTATTACTTGATTAAATTAGATATGTATCCTCTAGCTTTCATATTGTGAAATGTTCTTCCTTTCATATGAAGGCACTTTCGCCCAACTTGATTGATTCAGTTTTACCAGAGCCACAGGTTGGATGTTGAAATTGAAATTTTTCTTGTTTGGTGCAAAAACTCAATTTCTTACAAAATGCATACACATGTTTGGACACTGTTTATGTCTGATAATCTCAAACAAAGTGGCTTATCATTAGACAGTACCAATAGCACCTGTTACTGCATATATGAGTTTTGATATGTTTTGATATGTTTTCTTCATATGTATTTGAATTTATTTATTTCAATGAACCTTTGAAACAAGATCAAATGATTTAGTGACACCCTGCAAAACATGTTCTTGTGAGTCTGTTTTTTAATTCATTTATTGATTTGGAATTTGAATTAATACATTTAGGAACTTTATTCTTTGTGTAATTGTGGTATTTTCTTCCCAAGGTGACATATGACGGGTCATTTCATCATTCACATTGTTTTCTTTCATCCCACTCTTATACCTTATTTGTCATCTAAAGTGGACATATCACGTAAAAAAAACATAATAGAAGCAAGAAGTTACTGTTTTGTTTCAAGAGAATTTAGCTGCAACCAATGTTTTGTTGACACTTTTCATCCAGGAAGTTGCCGGAAGAGGCCTAAATGGAGAGTCTCTGCAGAGCAGTGGACTACATTTACTTTGTTATCAGTGTGTTCATGCAGGTCTTGAGGAATCAAATAGTGTGAAATTGCAGAACGACAGCTGTTGAAGCTGAGCGTTGATGTTTTATTGAGGACAACTTGGCCGGTTTGCTTGACAAGAACGACAGACTGGGTTCTATTTCTTTGTTTTGTTTTCCGCATTTTATCCATTATCTTAAGTGGATGTGCTTGAGACTTTGCTTCAAATTCTCTTATGGCATTGCTAATTACTCTTGTGTGAGATAAAATCGCAGATCATGTTAATGCTGCCTCAGCTTTGACATAATTCATAATGATGTAAATAAATTGCAGCCTTTGTATTAATTTTACCTCGATAATTGGTCTCTTTTTCTGCAACTACTTGACGTATCAAAGGTTCTTTCAGTACTTACAGATACTGTCCATGTGGCAGTAGGAGTATACAGCACAGCCAATTTGAACTCAAGACCATTAACTAACAAGATCAGCAACTTTCTGTCTTTCTCATCAGCTTGCAACAGGCACAGTGTTACGTAAGCCTTCACACACGAACTGTACACACCGGCATCCAGATGGAAAGAACCGGTTCTCTTCTCACAAGATGCAAATAGGCTCCTGATGTGAAAGTACACACAGACACTATGTTCATCAGCCTGCAAGACATTAGGTTGATGAGAGAGCTGAAAATGTTGGAGGAAGTCGGCACAATATCCTATCCGTGTCTCTTACTTGTGTTTTCATAGGACCGCGACCCGTTCATTGCATGCAACAGGAAATATGGTCCCAGTGTCTGCATTGAGTCTAAGCAGGAAGCTTTTCATTCCACATGTCCTGCAGCCTGCCTTCAGAATTCCTCCAGGGATTTCCCCTCACTCATTATTTTATTTATATAAAATTATTCAAACATTTGCTTTGGCTCTGCAAGTTACATGTCTACAAGTGTCATCACACTCTGCATTTTGAATGAAATCCATGGACATATTTTCCATATTCCGTGAACTATTCAGTTAAAGCGTTTTTTCTGCTTTAATTTTGCACTTTGATAGAATGTCGTCAAATTCCAGTCACCAGGGATCAGTCCATCTTTTCTTAGATGTTGTTCATGCTTGAAAACACCTGGCCCAAATGAATGGGCCCTTAACTGGATTTAGCAGAACTTGACAGAAAGCTCTTTAGATCCATTAAACTCATGCATGTGGAGCACGGGGACATCTTAAATCTGCACATAAGTGGGACCTGGGGACTGGAGTTTGACAACATGGCTTTCACAGAGCTGTGTTTCTTTGCTTGTGTGCTACCTGTGATAGGAATCGCTCATTCATTTGCTGCTTACTGGCCATGTTTTAGGTCTTTGAATACATCAATACATCAGCTACTCACAAATATGTGAAAGCACACTCATAACAACGGCGATCTGTCTGGAAATAAAATACATTAATCTCTTGTTTGTACTAAAATAAATTGATCAAATGTTTTGCAATCTAAGTGTTGCTAAAGAAACCTTTTTGGGGGTTAAACTCTTTTTTACAGTGACCGGAAATCATTTGAGCCTAAACTCTTCATCTTGTGTGAGTGGTAATATCATATCAGTGAATGAATCTTAAGCTTTTTTTTCGTTTCTTTTTTCGTTCAACGGGTGTGCCACCTGCCGGTGCGTCACCGCTTCTTTGTCCAATCCTGACGCAGTGACTCTGTGCGCGCCCCTGGAGATCCCACGGTGCTCCTCACACCGCCGCCCAATCCACGGATCGGTAATCGTGGAAGGTGGCGAAAATGTATTAGTTGCAATCCTTAAAACCTTTAGATGGGACCGGCTCGGACTGTTGTGCAACTGCAGAGCCAAACATGGACCCGTGAGAAGTTTGGGAGGATTGTCATTTTCCACGTCTTCTGGTGCTGAATTAAGACGAGCGCATCAGTAACTGATATTGAGGTACGTGAAGAAAAGGCAAAAACTGAAAATGTGATGTTTCAGAATATAATATGAGGTCTGTGCATTTGTTTATCTACAGTCCGAACCGACGTAGAACTGCTCTGATTTGGCACGTTTGGATGCTCAAGCGACCCACCGAAAAGTTGCAGAGCAACGCGATGTTAATTCAAACATCTCTCCATCTGTAAAGCGAACGCGTTTAATGCACAGCATCGTTTCTTAAAACATGCATTTTTATTGATCATTTTAAGTTTGCCCCAGAAAAGTCCCTGCGCTGTTCTTCCCATTCCCAGCTCAGCATCCACGCTCAGCCCTCCGCTCCCTTTCTCTGATGCCTCTCCGACAGAAGCCTCGTCTTCTCCAGCAGGCACTGACACAAAGTTGATTGAACGCACAAAAATAGTACGTATCTCTTGCTCGAATTCCTCGAAGCAAAAGTTGCTCAAATCTGAGATCAAACTCTGACTCAAAAAGTAGGGTATATTCTCCCACTTGGGCCGCCTAATTATTTGGGTGAGGACGGGATACCAGATCAATTCTGTCCTTACATGGCAAGTTGAAGGGTTTCATGAATTGGATTGAATGTTTATTTATGAAGGCCATAGATGGAAATGTGGAGGAATGTTCGCTCTCGGTGACCAGGGGGTACTCTGACATTGTGCTGCATAATGAGTGAGAGCAGAGGGAATGGCATCTGTGCCCTGGTGCAAATATTTTCCTTTTGGTCTGCAGTAATTCATCATCACGGACGCCAGAGCATGAGTTTGACATTACAGTAGTTGCTTATGAACCACAAACTATTCACCGTGACTGTGAACCTCCGTTGCCTCACATCTTGATATGCTGCTTATATCAAAAGAGGCAGCAGGTTTTTGCAATAATACAGCACTAAAACTCCTGTTGGAAAACAAATTCGAGTCCTGTGTCACAGTGTTTGCACGGGCAGTTTAAAGATGAACAGCTTTTTTTTATTTTTTATTAATGACACTCCGCTGCTCTACGTGTGGAGAAAAAGACACACGAAAGAGGGTGTGAAAGAAAGGTGAGCAGCAATGAGTGGCTATCATAGAATGATGCATTGTTTGAGCCATTGCCAGTGTTTTTTTAAGGTTTTTCTCTTTTGATAGATGGCTTTGCTGTGCATGATGTTACCATCTTATTGATCACCAAATGGGTTTTATGGGGAGGGTATACTGTTTACACCTACTGGTGACTAAGGTCTAGATTGTGCCAAGTGGGATGAAAATGTCTTTTCTTTTAGCTTCTTCTGTACCTGTTGTTCCGTGTGGGTGCTGCTTGGCAGACTGCACAGATGTGAGCGTTCCACGTACTGCCGGCGCTCTGTTGATTTTGTATGCTGGGACACACAGTCACTAGCAGAATTGGAGACTTGCTGCCTTTTTATTTCAGCCTTTGTGCTAAGCAAAGCTTTATCTGCAGCTTCATGTTGAATGAAAGCTTTTGAAAGGTTGAGCAAAATCAGTCATCCTTGAAAAAGTCTTTTTTTAGTAAGTTTGATAGAGGTCATAGGATAAATCGGACATAGACAGTGGTTTCTCAGGAGAATGGCTAAATTAAAAATGCAAAAAAATATCACTTAAAAAGAATAAGCAATGGGTGATGAGAGCCATGTAAGAACCAAACAAAAGCCCAAAGAGAATAACCACCACGATGCATTGTGCTTTTACTGGAACCAGCAGCCTACTTTTAGAGCAGGCCGTAAGAGACAGTGATGGGTATTTTACAGGAGTCAGCTGGCCAAACAGACGGGCTAACTCCCCCATTGGGTTTCATTAGAGCTCATCTTGATGTTAAAGCCTGTTTAATCCACTTTCACGGCCATGCAGACCACAACAGAGCAAAGCACAGCGTCTATCTTTAGACAGCATACAGGCAGAAACTTTTTTTTTTCATCACAGCTCAATTATTAAAACAACGGCACCGGATTCCCAGTCAGTGGATTTCAAACGTTTCAGCTGAACGGGCTTTTGGTGCAAAATCTGTGCCGCTGGTGTCCAGCTTCGGACGGAGGGCTGTCACTCACTGTCTGCTCAATGAACTTGTCCATAAACAGCTGTGTTTATGCAGCCCTGCGCTCCCTCTCCTGTCTCCTCATGTTCCTCCAGAGAGTAGACGTGCTGCCGGAGGGTGTGATTACAGTAAAGCCTTATGAGGTGAGCGCTTTGCCTCTTTGTCTTTGTCTACACTTTCTGGGCTGCTACTGTTGTTGTCCCACATTCATGGTGCCTGCTTTGCTTCAGAGACAGTGCTGCGAAGACAGAGACAGACTTTAGCGCTCAGTTTTTTATTGTTGGGGCAGAAATGTTAGACATGTCATGTGGATGTTTATTTTGACACAGTTGCATTGGCAGCGAAGTCAAATAACAAGCTATTGACATAACTTTTTTCAATGTTCATGATTATATTACTTGCAAAACTGGCGCCTCGTGAATGCAAGCCAGTATTTTATTGCCATCATAACCGGCCACACTCACACGCCCTGACCTTTTCCTAGTTGTCATAACCTCAGTTGGGGCAGCCCCCTTATTGGCGGAAATAAGGTGTTCACTCCAGGGCTGTTAATGCACTGCTGCTTTGTGTTTACTTTAGGATATTGTGTTTGTTCAGCAGACAACAATCCACACTCAAATCAGGATAATGCAAGTGAGTTACATTTCCAGGGTCAGGTATTGTGCAGGAAATTAAAAGACGGGGTGGAAGTCAATAATGGTTCAAGTACAGTGCATCTTCACGGTGGGCAGAAGTTCAGATCAGGTTGCGAGTGTAAATGTTACTCTAACAAATTTTGACGTCAGTATTTCCATACAGAAGGCAAATGTCTTGCTAGCCCTGCTACCCTCCACTATAGTCTTTGCCCTTGATTATTTTCTCTCTCTATTTGCCCCATTCAACATACTCTGTTTAGTCTTATAGTCGTCTCTCTTCTTTAATCTTAGGCTTCAGTCGGTCTTTGACTTTCACTCACGGCCTCTGTCATGTGCCCAGCTCTCCCCACACGGTCTCACCCATTTCTGCCTCCTTTACAAAGCAAATTTCAAATTTCGAGGGAATTCAAGTTTATGTTTACTTTATGACTGTTAGGCTTTTATAATGTTTGTATAAGCGTATCAGTCAATAAAAAGTTTCCTGAGGTAATTTCAGTGTTGGTCCAGATGGACGGATTCAAGGCTAAATAATGCTTATCAAATATAGTGAGTATAAAAATGGAGCAATAGAATAGACAACAGTAGCTCACTAGTAGTATGTGCATAGACAAGACCTTGCTAGTTTATTTTTATTGCACTTTTTTACAAGACAATTCAAAGTGCTTTACAAAGCAGAAAAACAAAGAAAGAAAATGAATTAGTTAGATAAAAAAGTAAGTCAAAACCATTGATGGTGTGTTCTTGGTGGTTTTGTTTGGTGTAAAATTAACTCATCTCCAATAGAAAAATGTACTTTTCATTTTGTGATAGCCTGAGCTGAAAATGTGGGTGTATTAATAAACTTTGTCATTGATCTTACACAGTAATTTCATTAAGAGGTTGGTGGCTACATTTTTTAGGTGTTAATGAGATTGCAATTGTCTTCGGCTTCACTTTCCTTTCATTCACAGCTAATAATCCTGAAAATAGCCAGTACGAAATGTGTTTTCAAGAGAAGTGACTGCAAGTGTGGGTGAAGTTCTGCTGTGGATAAAAGGCGAGTGAAAAGAACAAATGTGAAATACTTCAGCAACTGAGAGAATGGTGTTGGTATATTATGAGATTGTATTATTCTTTTTTAATTAGTTTTTATCAGGATGTCAATTATTTATTCAAGCTAAAAACTTGTACAACTAAGATGCTTTACAGACAAAAGATGGGTATTTGTCAACATAAAAGCAACTTGATAAGCCATGCAATTTTCAGTCATGCCTACACAAGGGTGATAATGGGATCTTTTATTGAATTTTCATACTGCAGGAATTTAAATGATACCATAGATGATATCAAATGATACCATCTATGGTAGTTTGTGCACAATTTGTGCATTATGGTCTTTGGCGCACATAATGTCATTATTTGGTTGATGCAGTGCTATTCTACATTGAGATGATTGGATACATCAAATGTGAAATTAAATGAACATTTATATAATCGAATAATTCATTATTTGATATAAAGTCTTCTTATTATATGATGTGATGCATAAACGGATAATTGCATGGACAAACAAACAATTCTTTTTTTTGATGATTGAATTATTTCTTCAGCTCTTGAATACGGTGTACCTCAAGAAAACCCCATATCCTGATACAGGTGACACACCAAAAGAAAAAACAGAATTTTTATGTCAGGCTTTGTGGCTCATGAGAAACTGTAAGCAGACACAGATGATTTTATTTTTAATCTAGGTGAGCAAAAGAAGAAATAAGAGAAAGATCTGAGTGAGATGGCTCTTTCTGAGAGCAGTGAAGGCAGGAGCACCGGTCGCAAGAATAGATTCAAATGGTGATAACATCAAATACACGGAACCCTCAAATAGGCGTGTAAGTGGTGTTAGACGGGGCAGTTTGGATGTCTGTTGTGCCTTATTGCAGTTTGGAAGTAGGAGTAGCTGCAGGATGTGATTAGACTTAGCTTGTGAGGCCAGTTCACGGATGCTTATGGAGCAAAAGGAATTAATGTGGACTTACAGTGCTGAAAACAAGACTTTTTTTATTCATTCTGCATGTTTTCATAAGTGAATGTCGGACGTCTATATTGACCAAAACCTGGTGGCTCTGACAATGCTGTAGGTCCCATTTGTTCCCTTAGCTGAAAGGGCCCCTTCAGATCGATACGATGTAATTGAGGTGATGCTTTGAAGACACATCTCCACTCTGAATGCATTGCTCTCCTTTAAGATGGCCATTTTTAAATTCATAAAGGCCACAAAGGGTCACTGATTGGTTTGATGAAAATGATGTAAATCTCATGCTGTGATGCCCTCACAGAGGCTGCTGGATCACACCCTACAGAACAGCTGTGGGCCACTTTGAACTTAAATCTCAGATCAGTGATATCCATTAATATCATCAAAACACAATGTGGGAATATCATTAGTACGGGTGGTGATTCATCATCCTAACATACATACAAGGCCTTTACCCAACACCTGTGCAGAGAAGCTATGTTTATCTTTTAATCTTCAATATACACTCATTTCGTAGATCTGTGTGGATACCTCTTCATTTACAGTGTGTATGTCCTCTTATGCTGATCTCAAAACAATTCAAAACCAAACAGAAAGTCTCAAAGTGAAATTAGTCCAGAATGAACATAGATTAGATTCTACAGTACAATTTGCTTCCTGTCAGAATGAATCAGTATGCAAGTCCCCATTTAAGATTCTGCCGAGAAATGTTTTTCCCATTATTTCTGAAAAATGTCGCTCGCACCTTTAGTCATTACGTCCATTTGTTTGTTTCTATATGACTCCCTCCCACTTTTTTTAATACAGATTATCTAACACATTTCAGCTGAGACAAATTGCACACCAGGCATGCAGTTTGAGAGTAAATCCAGGCAAAATATTTTTTTTTGCATTTATAATCTTTGTCTTCAGCTCTTGATGAGGCCTGGAGTGTGGTGAGGATGGAGTAATTTATTTTATCTTTGTGACATGCTTGCTTTTATTGTGTTTTTCCACCGTAGGAAAGAAAACGTATCTTAAATAGAGTGAATCCTGTTATATTTGCAAAAGCCCTGAGATGCAAATGAAAAGTTTATTGTACAAAAACATTGTACAAAACTCAACATTTGGACAAAAACATTTTAACCCTCACTTTACACTTAAATGACTTGTATGAATATCTTATTATTGATAAGTTGGTGTATTTGTTTTTGGTGCCATATTGAACAAACCACAGAAATATTAACAGCCTCAGTGCCACACTGATTTGCCTCCTTGTTTTAGACACCAACCTAATGCCTTTCATGCATCATGTCTTTTCAATCTTCCAGCAGTGTGTCTGCTCCTGCAGCGTGCCGTTATTTCAAATGCATGATGAGTTGGCCCTTTAGCTACTCTTTCATTTAACACCTGTTACACAATTAAAGCAGTGAGTGATCTGATTCTAAACCTGAACTAATAATAAAATCCTCGAAGAGCAGTGTGTGGTACAACAGGGAGGGAGTGATCTCTAATGAGATGATCATAGCTGTGGATTTAAAACAAGGACACTTTTAAATCATGCTCACAGTGCCATGCAGTTTTAAAGGATGAGTGAAAGCTTTTTTAAAGAGATATGAAGTTGCTGATTAACTACTGTGCCAAACTGTTACAGCCAATTCTCTGAGTAGCTTCCACTTGTTTCTGTATAAGATCTGGCTTTGGTGCAAAGCTTAGCACACATTGTGTCAATACAACTGTGTCAGTGTATGTTGACATCCAAAAACCATTTTTATTGATTTTGTTGCAGTATTTGTTTGTTTTATGGTTGAAAATGATATTCTGGGTTATTAAACTAATTTTCTGACTTGAATGCATGATGGACAAACATAGAAGCTGCGGTTATGGAGCCCATCAGGAGAGCATCTGTTATTTTTGTCTCTGAATAGTACCATTACAAATCTGAGCAGATGCTGTTGAGACCAAATATTCAAAGTTAGGTAGGACGAAGTCTATTGTTTATACAGCTCATTTTCATTACACCCATTATCAAGGTTGTTTTTCCTGCTTGCACGCTCAATAATGATTTAAGATTACTGTCAGTGTGTTTTTGGATTTTCCTGTCACGGCATCACCGTCACAACCAGCCAAGCATCAAAGTTTGAGTCATGTGTTCAAAGTCAACAGAAATAATCAACTCTGCTTATGATGTTGAGTGATATTTGTAGGCTGCAGCAGGTATGCCACAATCTTTGCTCTGACCTAGCTTCCGACTGAGTCTTTTTATGTCCAAAGTTTGACTGACATTTCACACAGAAACATGGAGGTGTAGAGCTTGCACTCGGCTTGAGGTGGATGAAGAGGAAACCTTCCGGCTAAACTCTGTGGAGGAAAATTATTCTAAGATAGCGGGACCCTCAGCCTCGAGGCATATGACATTTAAATGAGTCTGAAGCAATGCCCCGGGAGGAAAATACTTTGACTTCAATTTGCTGTCTGATCTGTCAACGCCTAAAGAGGTGTTTGGGTCACCGCTTTGTTATTCTGGGCAGCAGAATTGTGCTTATTGGACAGGTTGAAGCTCAGAGCTAAATTAGACAAGAGGGACACAGATGCATGCACACTCTCGCAAAAACAAGTTTTTTATGTAGAATGGCAAAAGCCGAAGATATTGAAAAACATCTGATCCTATATGTGTGTGTCCTCATATGAATGGATGTTTTGTGCATTATCGAATAGCTGCTGGAACCATTTGTTGATATTTTCCAAACATGGAACGCTCATCATGAAGAGGCCATTGAGTATCACACAATAATAATGAGAACAGTTTTCCGAATGTCCCTCAGAAACCAAGGCTGTGTGGAGAAGTCTCAGAGTTTAGGAGCTGTTTTTTGAGGTTGAGGTTTCAAAAATGGTCACAGGCATTGGAGGGGTAACCAACAATACAACTACAAACTAAATACCTTTTCAATATTCATTATTTCACTGTGGCTGTGATCTCACAACAAGCCCACACCAACCTTCTAAACAACACCACAAGAAAATATGTGCAGAGTGCAGAGTCACTGCCAGCTCAAGAGTGCCAATGAAAAAAAAGACAGAATTTGGCAAATAAACCCAACATGATATTTTTATTAAGGCTGAACCATCGCTGTCAGGGTGATGAAGTAGTGTCAGCTTACTGGTTTTCTACACCTTCATGATTTGTGGATGGAAATGCGCAAGCCTTTAACATGTCCACAGAGATTACTTCCACTTAGCAAAGGGATAATCATTCCAAGCTTCTCACAGGAATGTGTGTGATTTGGCATGATATGAAAGCTTTGTTGGAGAGGTGCAAAAAAAAAAAAGAATCACCGGACTAGTTTACAGAATCTGTCATCTGTACTGTCTTCTCCTCATCAGCTGTGCAAGTCCTTCTCAAGCTTTATTAAGGAAACATCTTACAAGGATGTAAAGGTACGGCATTTGGACTTTAAAAAGATTAAGCTGACAGTTTCAGAGAAATGGATAGAAGTGCTGGAGGTTCGGACAGTCGCAGTGGATTAACTTTACTGGTGTCTTTGGGATGAGGAGCAGGCCAGAGGCAAAAGAGGATGGATGGAATTGCCTGGCATGTCTCCATCCAAAGGTTTTTGGCAGGATGATGTCGATAGAAAAAAGGGAAACTGTTTATTGGCCTTGTACCCTCTGCTTCTATGAAATGTAATCATAACCCAAGCAGGGCATATTTATTGCATATACATGCTACACACCAGGTTTGCGGGAGCTTGTTGTTTATACATTTTTTGTCAGCTGAAAATGTGGCGTAAATGCAATGGTTAAATCAGCCGGATTCATCAGCTCAGATTCCTGGCATGAACTTATTTGAAATCTCTGCAAATGAAAAAGGGGCAAACCAGGAAGACGAATGGCACTACGGGCTCCTGCTGCGGAGTAGTAGCAGAGCTGGCAGGAGTACAAAACAAGACACCCTTTAAGTTTGGCTTTGAGGATTTTGCAGCTTCAAGCAAAGCTCCAAGCAGTCAGAGATGAGGGAGCACAGCTGACTGTGTTTTCATATAGATTAAAACGAGAGAGGCCAATTTCCTAATCTTTGTTGGTGTGGTTTTGTCTTAAGACCAGTTTTTGTATTGTGGATTTGCTTTACACTGTTGCATGACTTTTCCATCCAGAAGCGATTTGAATTCATATGTATCTGGGCTGACAATGTGAACGACCTGATCCTCAGCCTCTTGATGGGAGTTAAGGACTGATATGAATGCATGTTGGTGTTAAGGAAGATTGACATCTGTCTTTGTTTTATCTCATTTTTTGTCTTTGTGGCCATTAAGAATAATTTACTGTCTCCTGTCTGTTTTGTTAGGTATTTTGTTGCCTTTTAAGGTTATATTGAGCCTTTTTGACTGTGTGACAATCTTTTCAACCTCTCCTTCTATTTATTTGACACCATTTTAGTGCAATTGTAGTTGTTTTCAAATTGTTTGCAACTTTTACGTTTTTTTTAAGTACTTGTTGCTATTCTTAATCTATTTGTAGATGTTTTACTTATATTTGACAATATAATTGATGTCTTCTGCTGCTTGTTGAGTTTCTCCATTGTTTCCTAATTCTCATCGTTGCTCATTTTCTCTGATTGACTGCCCCTCCTGGGGCCCCCTCAGCCTGAGCTTATGCCCTCACTAATCTACCAAAACACACTGATATTTAAGAAACAACCTCAAGCAACTGAGATACACTGACTGTCAGCCATATGCATGTTTTTATCCGGACTGTTTAATATTTTTACAAACAAAAGCTTACGGCTTTAGAGCGATCTATTAAAAGTGTAATTACATTTTAATTCCAAACATAGTAGCTGGAAACTTTGTTTTCGGATGTTGCTGAGTTATAGAAGATTAAATAATACTGAGTTTTATTACAGAGAATTTGAGCTGTAGGATCAATTTTTCCAACTCTCCACTTAAATCCAACTTCAACTCACTAAGCATTCTCATTAAATGTTCATTAATGTTTTCAATGACCCCAAGAACACTCAATGTTTTCTATAAAGCTGTGCTACTTTTTGTTCTTTCCCTGCCAGTGCTGTTTATTTAAATACTCGTTTTAGTCAGATTAGATTCAATAAAGCTTTTATTAAACTACATTTTTACATAGTCAGGGAGGGCCGGTAAGAGCTAGTAATCATCTGCCTAATTTTCCCTGTGATTCTATCATTACATCAGTCACATCCTGGTTAATCCTCAGATGGTGAGAACCTCCAGGGGAGAAGAACAACTCTGTGACCTCCGTTGCTGCCTCAGTTTATTATTTGTACTTTGGATATAAGTATCTGAGGTGACAGAATAAGTTAACAATGATCAACCATTATTTGGAGAGCAGGAGGAACGGAGTATGAGTCATTCCCCTGGTTTGGTAATTATCCTTTTTATTGTACCTCAGCTTTGGCAGTAAGCAGCTCTCCATATATCATAATCAGGATGTGGCAGAGGTTATTTATATTGTTCACAATCCAGTGGTTGGACTTTGTCTTAATTCCACGGTTAGTTTCCGAGTACTACCTGGTGTTAAATGTCAAGAAAGTTAATCACATTAGTCCCAAGTACATGTGTTTAATTGTTGGTGGCTTGATGGAATTTGGGTAGAGGCCGCTTGGCTGTCGTATGAAATGCTTCATCACAGAACAGTAACACTAATAGGGGAAGAAATAAGGACTGTCTAGACAGTTTGAAATTTTCAACTAATTGGTTTTCAGTTATTCTTGCAATGCCAGGTGTCTAAGAAAGGATTTGTTTGTGCGTCTTTTTTGTGTGTCTTAGAGTAGCCGGAGAGGAAATGAGGATTGCGTCCAAATTCTTCCGGGTAATTACAACTAATCTAGTTATTAATTCGGATCAAATGTTTCTGATGCAGCTGTTCACAAAATTCATAGGTACAGTTTGGTGCAGTTTGGTGTCCAGCACTGTCACTTTTAGCAGTGTAGCGCTTCTTGTGTAATTGTATTAGACATGTTCTGGAGCATCCCTGTTGTAAGGCAGTGTCTTGGATTATGTGTTAAACTCTCCTGTAAATAGGATTAGCATGGAAACTGTGGAACTACACAAACTGAGGGGAATTGATTTAATGTATGTGTGCAATCTTCAGTGCAACAGCTCTCTAAAATGCTGCAACCAACCAAAACCATCGATTCTGCTTTGGTTTATAACTGACTGGGAGCTTCCCAGAATCTTTTAGTAGTTTAGTGAAAATGTTTCTACACCATGAAAGACAATTAAATAAAAGATCATGCTATAGTTTGCATCCAGTGGACACATTTTTCCATTTAAACTACATTATAAATGGGATTCCTGGAAGTTGTAACATCTGTGTGGGAGCATGTCACTTAGAAATCTTTATAGACCTCTCAAAACTAAAGGGTAGCTTTCCAAATGTGCAGGTTTTGGGTTCCATAGGTGCTCGACACCCCCACTCCATCAGAGATAAAGGCTTTAAACTGAGTATTTATTTTGCTCTGATGATTAAATACCCAAAGTAGCAATTTTTTTATTGTAAAACACTGTTACGAAATTACACCACAATTTGTAAAGTCACGATCTTTTCTGAATCTTTGACAATCTTTTATTCTGAGACTCTGACATTCCAAGGGTTTTTTTTCATACCCATCCATGTTACCGGTAGTGCCCATTTTTTTAAGATATTGCCCTCCTGGAATTCTGTCCAGCTCTGATTTTCCTGCTGTCGCTTTTCAGTACCACTTGCTTTTACATTTTTCATACCAATTTATGGGTTTCATGGTAACTCAATTTTGAGGACCCCATGGACTCCAATAGCTCTTTCTCTTCAGTTCACTTGGATACTAGCAGAATTGCTGGGGCGTCACTTCTCTAAAATTGTGGAACAGCCCAAAGACTCACAGCTTTTACTTTCTCTTCTAATTTATCTTGTTCACATGGTTTGCATTGATTAGCCTCTCACCCTCCCCTTTCCTGCACCCTCAGAACCTTTAACGGGGTGCTGTCCTTGTGATTGTACTGGTGTTTTTACACTCACTTGCAATCAGTCAGGGAAAGTGACAATATGTGGCTCAACCTATTACAACACTTGTTTAAGCAGCGAAGTAATTTGATCTCCACTCGTGCTACATCCATCAGAGGGACATGTTGGTGTTCATCTAGACATTTGTTGTTTCAGTGTCTGAATAAAACTGTACAATCAAAACTAATGTCTCGTAAGAGTGAAACAATTGAATATAGTTGATTTGAATTCTCTTAAGTTAAACCACTAATACTAAACCTTTGACACAAGCTCAAAGGGACTTATAGGCTCATATAAAGCCCTCACATATTTAAATAATTCACTTACAGATTTGGTTTGTGTTGGTGCAGAAATGTCAGATACTATATGGTGAGAGGAATGGAACTTCTGCAACAGTCTCCCCAAAATAGGTAAAAAGCAAAATGTTAATCTGTGATGCTCGGCTGGACCTTTAGGGGATCCGCGCAGATAACAGATTATAGGGCCTGTGGACCCACACATTCATATCAGTGAACATTAAGAGAGCTTTTGCATTATTGTAATACCAGGAGTTCAGTGCCATGGAAAAGAAGTCTCTTGTGTCAGACACAAACTACCAAATACACGTCATGAATAAAACTAGCTGTGTATCCCGTGATGGAATATACATGTACAACACGTTCTGCAATTGTGCAGTTTTTCTCTGTATTAATCAGACGCTGCAGAATTACTTTTGAGCCTATCAAAATTTTATGACTTTCTCTTTAGCATAAGGCTTCCGTCAGACTCAACAGAATCTTAGCTTTTTCACAGTTATAATTGATGTTGTACCTCTGAACACACTGTGGGGCTGAAATGCAGTCAGAGCTTGAGTGACTGGCCTCAGTGAATAAAGAAAATGGAAATTTCCTTTAGCCCTGGGCTGAGTAATCTATATATCACATTCACAACGAATAATTACGATGATTGAAGTTATTGAGTTTTAGATTTGTCACAAATTGAATTTAAACAGAACATTTGCTGTACACTTTAAATGAAAAATCTTGTGGTTTAAAAGACCAACACTGCTTTTAAATTCTTCCACATGGATGTGGATGAATTGCTGTCATAGTTGGCTTTGGATGTGAGTGTAAATCCATTTTGCTCCATCACCGGCGCACTGTTTGCTTACACTGGGCATAATGAATCATTAATTCACTGCTGTCACTTGCAGCCCACAGTTACTCTGGGCAGAATTAACTCTTGATCTGGCAGACCATAGGAACAACAAAGATGGTTAGGCGCACAAGCCTCTCTGGATTTTGCTTTGGTCCAACAGCAAACAATAAATCTGTTTATGAATCGTGTTAAAATGATTTAATATCCATTTTTTTTGTGTTGCAGAGAGTTTAAAGAGCAAGGTATTTTCCATTCAAGTATGGGTGCTTACGTGTTTCTTTTGGTGCTTGTATGCTTTAAAAAAAAAATCTGCCTATTCAAACTCTGTCAGAAGGTATTTACAGAGGTTACTTTAACAGTTTCACACTTGATGTTATCGGGCTTCATATTGAGGAAGTTCTGATGAAAAAAATATTTATTCATTGTAGCAATTTCAGTTTGAAAAACTAGACAGGAATTCATCAAATTAGTGTGAACATTTTTTACTTAGGTAAATATTGAAAAGCTAAAATTAACATAAACATGGCCAGCTAACCAACACAAATACTTATTTAACTAACTGTCCCTCACCTGTGAAAGTAGCTTTTACAGCTTGAATCTGAACCAAGGGTGTTTTGATATATCTCTTGATGCACAGCTGAAATGTTCACTTAAGAAATGTTCGCATGTGATCGAGACATATACTATATTCTCTCTATATACACCCTGAACTGGTCCCCAGTCCATCAGAAGGCTGCACAGAAACAAACGAGATCAATACATGCATAATATGGATGCTTTTAATGAAACTGGAGTACCTGAACAGAACCCGCACATAGCAAAAGCAAAGTGAAATATAATCATAATAATAACTGTTCAGAAAGTCATTTAATAACAGTGAGTTTCACTTAGTGTTTTCCTTATGTAGCTCTATTGCCATTCTTATATGTTTTGTACTTATTTTGTAAGAAGTTTGGTCAACATGTTTGAGTTCAAATGAACTGACACGACATCACTTATTTTAAAAAGTGCAGGCCAGCTGGCTCAAAGCTGCAGTCTATGAGCGATGTCACCATCCATCTCTCATACTGATTCTTTTTTGGTACTATCTCAGCAGAGGCCACAAGCGAGTCAAGCTCATGCGATAAGATGATGTGGAGAGACTGCACACGGCTGGTTGATGAGAGTGGAAAGGACAAAATTCCGGTGAAAACATGCATTGTTGGCTAAACTAATGTAATAAACACACACAGATGAGTTACTTATTTCTGTGGTGCCGCGGCTTCACAAAGAGTGCAATAATAAACAGCTGATCCCGCCCACGAAGAGGGGATTCCACGGCAACAGAAAATAAGCCTGGAATTGCTGTGGTAGTTAGGTACTGTGTCATGGAATGGACACAGTCTTATTGCAGCACGGGTGTTGTGTCTAACCAAAATACTGGACAGTTGATGAAGGAGTGGATACCTTGAGTGATTGTCGGAGATACCTGGATTTTTACTCACTGATAACCAACATGTTAGGTTGCCAATGAGTTGTGTCACGATCAAATGGCAGAATTAAAGTAAAGACCTGGGCTCCTGTATGGTGAAAGTAAAATCTGTCAACAAGCATAAAACATAAATTGAGGATCAAACATGGATTCACTGTTTATTTTGAGAGATGGTTGGTTTTTCATAAAGTAACAAGAAAAGCTAATCGAACCTTTCAATCAAATAATCAAAATGAGTTTAATGACATGGTCCAAACAAAAAAGTTTCACACAGAACAGATTTCCTGAAAAATATATCTCCTTCAATTTGAGTTTCACACTGTATGTAATATTACAGTTCAGTCACTACAAAACTTTAAAGATTGCATTGGCATGTTTTGTTTGATCTTTTCTCTTTGTAAGGATTAATAATGTTCAATATACTTTTGATCTAATTCTCTGTCTAGTCATGAAATTTCTCGGTGCTTGCTTTACTCACCAGTGTAACTTACTTACAAATTTTTTCTCCGCTGTGGGAAGCCTGGATCTGTCTCTTACTGTTTATGATCATATGTTTGTTCAGCATTAAAAGGTCAAACTGCATAAATAACTTGTGAAAAGGCAAATAATTGGCTAAAACATGTTGTTCCCATGATTTCTAAAGGTAGTCTATTTCTTCCTGAAACATATGATCCTCTCAGAAAGAGCTATTTAAATAAATACACCTTCTTGGCATTTTATATGGTTAATGATAGCCACAATTGATTATTTAATTCACCCAATGATTCCCACCAAGGTGTGAGAAACAACTTTGTATTTGTTTCTGTTTGTTGAAATATCCAATATGTTCTTATGTAAGAGAGCAAAGTTTATTCTCTTAATGTAAATACTGTTAGTCTCAAACATCTGCCTAGATTTTTTGTCTCTTTTTGGACAATAGATCACAGGATGTGTGTCATTACTGCAGAACGAAGGTTTGAAATAGCTTTTGGCTGATGGAACACCAACTTTATTTGACAACATAGAATAGTCTTTTGTTGGGACTGGCGCTCTGACAGTGCAGTTAAATTCCTTTTTGCATGAATAATTCTTTTTCATCCTTTTGGGACTCTGTAATATAGTCCTCCTGCTCAACCAGTCCTGAGCAAAATGGTAATGGAATGAGGTACAGTGGTGGGGAGTCAGTGTTCTCCCATTTCTGATGACCGATGGCAGAAGAGAGATGAAAGGGCTGATGTAAAAAGCCATACCCCTGCATTCTTTTCCTCCCCACCTCTTCTCCTCTCTGTCCTCCCTGCTCACCTAAGGTGCAGTGCATCTTTTCAGTGTCAGTAAAGAATGCAGGGTGATGGGTTGGGGGATGCCAGTTGACTTCTAGTCTAACACAGCAGATAGATGCACCCATATTGTGCATTGTCTTTCCTTCATCCCTTTCCTATTTATGCCTTTTGGTCATTCCTCTTTTCTTTCCTCTGTTTTTAAGGGACGGCACATTACACCTTGAGGTAAGAACCGCAACCCAAGAAGTTTTGGCTGAGGGAACACACAAAGAGCTTTGCGCTATAGGGATTCCTAGTTTCTTTGTGTTGCATTGTGGTTTTTGTGATCATGAAGCTCAGGATGACTGCTGGCTAAATGGATTGAATTTCACTCTTTGCCGCAAGGCACTCACCATTTGTCAAGCAAGCGGCCTTCAGTTATCCACGAACTATAATATTAACCAATGGCTTGAACGTCATTGATATGTTTATTTGTATGCCGGCTGAGAGTTTCTCGTAATGAAAATGGTTAGTTTTCTTTCGAAATATTACAGATACAGGCACACAAAAAATAAAGATAGCAGGTTTCATATTTAAAGATCATCTCTTTTTGTTTCTGTTGGTTAGTTAGTGTTCCCTTTGAGAGTAATAGCTGCATTTGTTTACACCTCTGCGGCTCACGCCATGTCTGCTCACATTCAGCGTCTAATTGAGTTTTTAGACAGCTGGCCAAGTCTCAAACACTCCATGAGAGGTAAAAGTAATTTTGCATTAAAACTACAAAGTGATGCCCCACACTCTCACGCCAGCCAATTTACACTCCCCAAAACACAAGGAGCTCAAATGAACATCTGAGGTCAGCGCAGCTCTGAAGGGTTAACAATTCACACCTTTGGGCAGATAGCCAAACCTGGGTATCATCTTTTCATTGATGACTCGTGTTCTTTGCACTTGGCCAAAATCCTCCTTTACCAGGATCAATAGGGTGTTAACAGCAACAGACACCGAGTCGACAGCACTTACATATTCAGCAATGTCATGAATATTCTGTCACACAAAGATTCACTTGATGTATAGAAGGAAGGCTTTCCTCACAGTTTTTGAGTAATGCCTATCTTTATTAACAGGGTTTACTCAAAAA
The DNA here is from genome assembly GCA_907169785.1 of Menidia menidia. NCBI lineage: Eukaryota > Metazoa > Chordata > Actinopteri > Atheriniformes > Atherinopsidae > Menidia > Menidia menidia. The sequence goes on from CAJRST010039999.1 coordinate 6,490,100, forward strand.
CCTTCCCTCTTGCCTCCCCTCAAATCAGAGAATTCTGTTGAGTTCAACTGGCTACATGCATATTGTACACTGCTTTTATTTTTTTCAATGGCTGTTAGGCAATGCTAAATATTTTAATTCTACTTCAACCCTTCAAGTATCCTAATTCAGAAGTCCCTAGGTGTAATTCCAGTAGCTCTCCCAACAGTCCTGGAAGTGAAGCAAAGGCCAGAGGAAATTCAAAGTAAACTGTAAACAAACACACAATGTTATCAAGGCTTGTATCTGTGAGGCCTTGTGTGTATCTTTGATAATTTCCTGTTGAAGAGCAGACTATCGGAATATGCAAAGTCCCGACATTGCTCCTTCCTTTCATTGGTGCATTTCTGTTTCTTTTGTCTGGTGCTCCCACGCTGTCCTAGGAATAGTGTGAAAGCGGTGGGAAAGCATCTGTGCTCACAAGCTGTGCTGGGCTAATAGTGATGACAATCCAAAGTGTGGTTTTTATTTTTGTGTCTATAAGGTGTTTAATGTTAAATTCATTAGACCTTGTCACATGTTCCAAAAGTACACCACGATTAATCATAATCAAGGTGACCAACAGCCACTAACAATGCTGACTGATTTTATTTGGTTGTTTTCTGGAATGAGTATAAAAAATATGACTTTGAATGGGTGATAAGTCCATGTTCAATGTCCCCCTCTTTTATATTTAGACTACCGATTATCTGTGAAGATTCTCTATCATCCAGCTCACGGTCAAGCTTGAAAAGTTCCGTTTGGCAACTGGACAGGAAGTCTTCTAGAAGATGTTTCGCCTCTCATCCATGAGGCTTCATCAGTTCTAACTGATGGTGGGGAGCACTGAGATTAATATACTGTCAGTGTAACAAAAGGTATTTAATATTTTCAAGAAGTTGAAAACGTGATAGTTCATATTTTTATATTTTCTCTTAAAGTAGTACATATTGAGAGTGCAATTACAGACTAGAATCTTCTGAGCTGAATTATGAGTTTTTTTCTTTTTTAATCTTTGGAAGACTGAAAACATTTTTTTTTCGTTCTTGAATTGTTTTTTTTCCTCTCCCTCTTACTAATTTCTATGTTCGTCCTTCCTTCATTTAGATCGTGGGTTTTTTTCGATGCTGCTTTTCCTCCATCTGTTTCCCAATCAATTTGGTCTCATTTCCTGCCAATTGGTCCACCTCCATGGGCTAAAGATCATTTAACAGGAAGCACAGCATGTGGAGATCATCGGCTTTGGTTGTGGTGATCAGTCTGCAGAGAAGCCTGCCTAGATTATGGTGTTTGAAGTTTTGAGTGAATGTGTGTTTGTGGGTGATCATCAGAGAAAACATCAGTGTTTAGCAGATGGCTCATCAAATTGACTCTTTTTAACAGCGTGAAATGTTAATGAAAAAAAATTAAACGGAGTGCCCGCCGTGAGGTTGCTGTCAAAGTTTTTTTTTTCTATCCAGGAAACTTCTTTCGGATTTACAACTTGCTTGACAGGAAGACAATTTAAAGGATTCCATATAAAACAAACTATCCTCAGAGTGTACTTTATGGCCATTATCTTTATAATCACCTCGCAATCTTCTATCATGATGTGTTTGTATAAGAATGCCACAAACCTGGTGTCTCTCTCTCTTCTTATAAAAGTAACGTCACTCCCATATTACATTTATCATTTATATATTTCATGCTGTGAAAGATGCCGTCCTTTACCAGTCCCTATCTGGAATTCGCATGATAAGACAAAGAGAGGCTCACAGAACAATTCAGTGTCCTCACTGGTGCTGCAGCGAGATATATTTTTTCTCTCATGAATTTTAAAGCCAGCTTTAGCTCACAAAGAGGACTGTTGAGCTGCAGAAGCAGAGCTGCTTTTCCAGTCAGTCTGCTGCACCACGCAAAACAAGACCATTTTACATCAACTTTAAAAGACAAAAAAGATCCTCACTTTTGATTGTAATTATAGCTGAAAAACTGTTTTTAGCGGCAAAAGGACTTTGTAGTGCCTCACTGCCACAATTTTTTTTTACAGTCGCTCATACATAGGCTGGCAGTTTATAATTACATGTTTTTAAAATGCAAAAATATCCGAATCTAAATGAAAGATCAGCCCACAAGTGCAAATCCTGCATTCATTTTTACAATCCAAGAGAATACCAGTTTAATTTAATCACGCCATCCGATGCACAATACAGAGTCATCACGTCTGCCTGCTGCTCACGAAGTAGCCAGTCTTATCAGTGGGAGCAGATGGAGAGTATCCAAGTGAGAGGCTCAGTCTGGCTCCATGTATGTCATAAGGAAGAGGATGACCTTGGCTGCATCTCAGCCAAAGTTCAGCCATAAGAAACACAATGTTTCTGTCCTATTCCTCCTGTCTCTCTGCACGTTTCTGCTTCACTCAAACATACAGACTGCCCTTCCTATATGCACTGTTACAGCTGGAGACAATATGTACTTTACTAAGCTATTGGTTAACCATTTTGAACTTTTGCAAAACCCTTAAAGGCAGGTTATGTGAAATTACAACAGTATTTGGTTTGTGGTTAAGATGATTGTCAATATCATAAGCAATAAATGTTTTCACAACTTTTATGGATATTAAAAGACCAAGGTTCTTTTTCCCCCATTCTTTTTACATCATGGCCCTGCAGAGCTTGCAGCACTTATTCAATCCAAGAACTGGTGCTTGACTCATTTAACACAAAGCCCAGCACACATTAATCAAAGGCAGTTTTTTAAGTGTATGTGTAGTTCTTCTCAGAAGGTAGGATAAACAGTCGGCGAAAGGGGATATCAATGGATTTTCTGCCAGTAAATTCTGTGAGACTGGCTTGTAGATTTATACTGGGCCAAAGCTGAGCAAGATAAGGTCCTCCATTTAAGAAATAGAAAGATATGGGACTCTGAGAAAAGGTGTCATGAGATTTGCACTGGTTTGTGCTTAATCTGCACAAGCCGGGCTGTCATGGGTTTCTTTGTGTTGAACAGTGGGCTGCGATTGTTAGTTCCCACTGTTAGTAGGATATAGCTTGAGCCCTTTTTAAACATGCTAAAGATCTTCATCAATCTCTTGAAGTATTCTGTCATTACAACCCTTTAGCTGTAACTGAGAGATCCAAGGTTCTCATGCAATGCTTGTCACCCATTAATCAAATTAGAAGGTACATCAAACTAAATGAAATTAATAGGCTAGAGTACTGTTAAAACAACATTTGATCCGTTCATGACAATTTATATGTTTGTCTGAGTGTCATGAGGTTTTGGGTAGCAGAAGGTTGAAAACCCAATTGCTGAAACGCCAGGAATGAGGTGAGGATTGGTATGAATTAACTAAAGTAAAATAATCTTAATATTTTGCTGAGGAAAATTTAAAAACTGAATACTTCCCAGATTTTAAGAAGGACCAACAAGAAAAAGGCAAAGAACCAAGTAACTTTAGCCACAACCTACATACAAAGGCAGAGCACTGCACAAAACTAGAAACTTGGAAGATTTATACAAAGGGAGGTGAAAACAAATGAGGGTCATGTTTGACTCTACAAAAAGTAAAGACAACAATGGGAATAAAGTCAACATAATGCCTAATGGGAAAAGCTCAACCTAAACAAAACAGGAATTAAGGAAATTACAATGAAAAACCAAGACACAAAAACACACCACTGCTTCCACTGGGAAGCAGTGGTGCAAAACATGTCAGTTTTTGAAAGAGCAGTACAGTTTTTCTTTTTTTTCTTCCTTTTCTGTCTTTTTTTTTTAAATTACAGGAACAAGAGTATTTATAAAAACAATGTGTCACCATTGACAGCTCAGTCTCTTCACCACTGCATAATTACCTCAAAGAGAATACTTACATGTACACTGTTCCCATTAATGAGTGTAGCTCAGTTTAGCACAGATATGGTTGGAGCAGTGTGTTAGGTATTTTAGACTATTCCAATTTTGGTTGAAAGAGCAAAAATGTATTTTTTAATGGGTCATATAAACACATTTGCTGCGTGTGACATGCTGGTGGGGTGAGGCTGCTGTAGGAGCGTATGATACTAAAACACAACACAGCCCAGCATAGAAAACACATCTGTACTGAACATAATGTTTGTGGAGAGCATAAAAAAACAGGAAATAGTGAATATATTTTATTCATTGTATCATGTCTCATAATAGCTGCCATATTTTAGAGCCGAATTTTTACAGGCATATTGTCCATTTTCTGGGTTACCGAATGAACATTTAACAATGACATCGAACACTGGGACTTTTAGGAAAGTCTTTCCCGCTATTTGGGATGTTGAAAACAAACACAATAGACAGAGAGACAGAAAGGAATTGCAGATCTTGTTGAAAAGTATGACCCATCCCCCAACGTGATTGAGCCCATTAATGAAAGGGACTGTCTACAGCCAGACTTTTATGTGTTCAAAGTAATCAAAATGTTAGAAGAACAATTGCGGTTTCAACATTTCCTGAAACGTCAAAGAGGACATTAAGAGGAGAACTTTAGTTATCATCAGATTGATAGAAAGGAGTGGATGTCTGAGAGGGGCTGGAAAGATCTGTCTCATTTGCAACACAAGTGGCCAGATGGCTCTTTTCACCAATCACCAACAAACTTTGTGAATAGAGAATTATACATTACTCCTTGGCTGAGTTTATTGCAATTTATTTTAAAATAGATGTTTGTACATCCATATTGAAATGGGATTCATCATCTTAGGGTGGCATCTGTTAAGCAAAAATAGATTAAATGGTATATAATCCATTTGACGTATGAAAAGTTTCACATGATAATTACAGTTACAGAGAACCCTTTATTTGTTTGCCAATCAAATGTTTTTGGAAGTCCTGTTTTCATATGCACTGTTGACATGCACAGACAGGCATACATTTTACAACTCTAGTGTTGCAGATTAAAAGTCTGAGACTGCAAACTCAACAATCAATTTACAAATGATATATGCAAAAAATAAATAATATCCATTGTAAGAATTGCAAGAAAGATTATATCTGTTACTGGATCTGGGTTCTTTCCCATCCCAGATAATCTGTGATGGTCACAGATGCAGGGTGGCATCATTATGTCACTTATCGCTCTATCTTCCTAGTACATGGTGCTTGGATGCATCTACTCACAACGTGACAGTGTTTCTTTTCATGTTATGCTCGTTTGCTTTTTGACAAATGAGCACTTCAGACTTTCTCACAGTATAATTTGATGTGAATTTATAAACTAAAACAGATTTTATCTGTCCCTAATCTATCTTTTCATCTTTTACTTTAAAAGAGTACCCATTCCATGCGCTGTAAGATTAGTCGTGGTTACAGACTGATAATGAGCTTCTGTGCATACACATTCTCTGTCTGGGTAACTACTACTACTTCATGTTAAACGAGGGAAAAAGTCTCATCAGTATTTTGTTATTTCATGTGAATTGAATCTCAGATCTTGCTGTGGTATAAATTTAAAGTAAAAGAAAAGGTAATTATCTCTGTGCTCCATCCTCTTTTTTGCTCACATGGGTGCACCCCTGAAGATTCAGCTAAAACTTGGAGCAGATAAGCTAAGCAAGGTCATTGGTATTAGGATGGAACACTTTCTACAATTTGAGATGCTTTTTTAAATGCTGCACGACAGTTTCTGATTTCTATTTAAAATTCCTTGTGTTTTTTATATTTAGTCTCCATGCAGCATTCGAAAATGTCAGTACTACTAAAAAAAGATGTAAAGAGAGTCATCTTTGCTCAGAAATGTCATGCAACCTCCCATTAGAAAAGAAATGTTTCCTCGACTGACCTTTGAGGTGTAATTTGTATTTATGACACGGAAAGGAGAGTAAAGCATTTCTTGTTTGATATTACTGGAAATGTGAGGTTTTTTAATTCTAATATCAAACTTCAATCTTGACCATCCTCCAGCCTGTCATCTTTTTTCATTGACCCACTGGAGACAGTAATGACTTCCGTTTTGAATAAAAGTATTTCCAGTCTGGGAACTGCTCCATTACCTCTGATTATTTTTAATAGCTGGCCCATTCTTTTTTAGTACATTCATATTTGTCTCTCAAGCCTTGAAGAGCATTTTAATGAGCTCTCAAAAGGTCTCCTTCCTTAGCCCCTGGCTACATCCAACAATGTGCAACAGGCAACTCTACTAGACCCTACTATATAAGGCATGAACACTTCTCTAGACATGAAGACATGCCATTCTTCCCTTTGACAGATATTTATCCAGTGGGGAATGGTAGCCACATAACTTGAGTAGATCCTTGATTAAAACATATTGAATAAATAAAGTATAAAGGTTAAAGATTTCAACAGAGCTGCAGATGTTAAGGTATATTACACAGAGTAATGTGATCTATCCGGCTGCGAGTAACATGAAAAACAGACACTTGAGTTTCAGAGTGAGAACTTTTGGCTTCACGCTTACGAAAAATGTTTTATTTCTTGTGAGAAAGAGCAGCCATTTTAGCACATAGTGGATGTTTGAGGTGCTATAGGTCTTCCCACCTGTAGATGATTGACCCACATTCAAATGCTGCAAAAGCCAGTGTGCTATACGTATTCTTCCTAATTTGGATAGTTCTTTTTTAAAACATCCTCTCCTTTCGTCTCCTTCTCCCTCTACCTCCTTCTTTTCTTTCTCCCTCCCAGACGCCATGATTCGGCTGGAGGAGGATAATCATGCACCCCTAGTTGACAGCATGGACACCAAATGGCACTCTGCTGAAAGGTGACCTCCAGACGCCTCACCTCCCCACAACGTTTGGTGAGTTAAGAGTGAGAGAATTCCATGTATTCCCACATGACACAATTTCTCAACCTGACAACTGTCTTAAACTCCAAGCCGTTTCCTAGTGTTAGACATTTCAAATGGATTCCTTTAAAACAGAACACATTGTTTAATGTTGGCTTTTGAAATGATCGCATTTATTTAAAAAAATGGAAAAAGGGACGCTTATATGTGGTTGTATTTTTCAATCTACACGAAAGTGTTAATTTATTCATTATTATTTTGGCAGATCCAAGCTTTCCGTTAAGCAGAAGTACAATGTCAGAATTAAGGTTTTTTTTTTCTTTACCCTTAAATAAGCACAGTACGTCCAAAGAAACAGCTCTTTGATAGCCATACCTCAAAGATGTGGTGCTCTGCCACCTGTATAGCACAGACGTCACACTGTCGGGTCTTTATCACGGAAGCATCAGTGAATTTTTTTTGTCTTCAGGAAGGTTTGCTAAAGTTAGAAATGTTTGGTTAATAAAACTAATTAAACAAACTCTGTTACTTGATAGGCAGTGCTTTGCAGAGTGTAATGAATAAGATGAAAGATAAAGAAGGGCCAACTAAATCCCACCTGCAAGTGAGAGGGAATCAAACATGAAACGTGAAATCAAATGTGAAGACTCAATTTTCGCACTTTCTTCTAAATTTCTGCATTTGTGTCTCGAAAAGTAGTTTAAACTGAACATTTTTATGGGCAAAAACATGTATTATTTGAGTACAGTGAGTACAGTTGTATCAATAGAGTATATAGTAGAATCAACAAGTTATTCTATTACTAAGGAATACGTATATGTTTTACTATACTAGACATTTAATGCAAAAAATAAAAAAAATAAAAAAGATAAATAAATAAATAAATCGGAAAACGACGTGTTCATTTGTAGATTCATGAGTTTCCTCAAACCCCATGTTTTAATTTACAAATATTTCTCATTTTCACACATTTTCTCATTTTTTGTGAAATTAAACAGGCAATCCACTGAAGTTGATATTAAAGCTAATTAATTGTGTGTTTGTTTTCATCAGCTTAGTTTCCATCAAATCTCATGTGGATGGAGGTAACCATGAGAAACTATTGGAAATTCAGAGCACATTAATTTCAGCATATTCTGAGCAGTTTTTGCTGTTAGTTACATAAAGACCTGCTTATCAAAACAGTCTTTGCTGTTTGAAAACCATCTGCAAGTTATTACCTGTCGAGCGGTAAATGCACAGAAGACCAGCAAAAATAAACAAGGGAAATAATTATAGTAATTATAGCATGACACCAATAATCAAAATACCAACATACAAGTGCAACAGCCCCTCCTCTTACTTAGTGATAGTTGTGTTATATAACAATGAGTAATGTGATTAGGGAGTGCAGAAGAACAGAGAGCCTCAGTTTTGCCGGGGGCTTATGTGCGGTGTGACAAGTGGTTTCATTTGAAAACAAGAACACTTGAAATGCTGTTGAAGGCAAATTGTAACTGTCACAAGGAAGGCAACGGGCAGCTCTCTTCCAGCTGCAATGAATGGGTTTGGTGGAAATAGCCACTGCAGATTTTGTTTTGTGGCCTTAAATTATTCTTCTGACCTTACAGCTTTTCATTTTAGTATTTCTGTTTTTATAGTATAGATATAGAGACAAAAAGTTCAAAACTATAGTATGTCTTTCATCGAGGATTTATAGGTTTCCAGAGTAGTTTAGACTAAATTTACCCAAAGTAATTTGGAACAATTGAACTGCCCTTCCTGCATACTCTATGCTGTGATGTGACAGAACTAACAACATTCTGGATTTTGCTCCCATATCAATTAACTTCATAAAGAAAGCAATTGTTACATTAACATGAGTACATTTATGAACATCAGTTCTTTTATCGATTTGTTGATTTATGTCAATAAAATATATAGAGCACTTCAGGTTTAGATAACTGAAAGAGGATGTACTGGAAACATTAAAATCAAGAAAGCTTGCCATAGACAAGGTCACATTTTCTCCAGATTTTAGTACATAGGTGGACATAGGTAATGCTGACATTTCATAAAAAGTTTAGTGGTCTTGCAGTTTGTTGTCAAGACTTTTTCTGAGAGTTAGAGAAACAAAAACTGTTTAAAAGCAAAAAAGCACTGGACAGACTCCAGTAAGCACACATTTAATTTGGGTTTGTGGTAGCAGGAGGCACAGCCGTGGTTATACAAGAGATAATGACACATTTTTGTTTGTGTAGGCAGGGAAACATTAACCATTTCTGTCACTTCATTACACTGAATATTATTACCTTTCTATAATAATGTGTTTGTTCTGACTTGTTTGATCTTATCTGTTTGTCCATTAGCTTATATTTTGTTCATTGTGATGTACAGTTTTTTGTAAAATGCGTTAAGGAATTTGTTTATTTGAAACTCACAGGAGGACAAACTAGAGAAGGGTTTGAACACAATATAACAATACTTGATGAAACATGCTTAATGCAGACTATGTTTTAGGTAGAAATTGTATTAATTGCATTCAACCCAGGCTGAAGTTAGAACACATCATAGCTATGTTACAGTGTTTTTCTAAATCATGCAAATACATTTTTTTTTCAATGATCCCAAAAGGGATGCAAAGTCAGTTTTTCTTTTCGTCAGAGGAATGCTGTCCTGCAGGAAATAGCAGTCTGTGGAAACATTTAGCACAATTTCCACCTTTAGATCTTGACACTACAGCATTTTAGAAATGGATAGGGAAACTATATTTACAGATTTTTTTTCTACATGTTTTGATTTTCATAGAAGATTTTAGAAAATGTGTCATTTAAACCAGGAACTGGCGTATTTGTAAAAACTAACTGTGGTGGTAAATTGAGCATGACGTTACAGTTGAATTGACAAATTAATTGAATTTGCATTAAATTATTTTTTTACTTACTAATTTGTTTAAGATTATGGTGTTCCAAAATGTACAAATTACTCACAACTACATACAAAGTCATTCATAATTCATCACCTTTTACACTTTCATCGTTTAGCAATCTTTTAAAGCCAGGTTTTCTTTCTTCTTTCTTATCTTGCTCTCATTTTTACTGGATATCCCTCAAACTGTTGGAGAGGTTTGTGAGAACAAAAGGTGAATTATAGTGAGAAAACTTGTCCAGTGGGACTTCATTAGCCAGTTGGGCTCTGTAGTATAATGCCTCACACATTAGGAAAAATCTGTTTGGTATTCCGATATAGTTCTCAAGAGCCCGTACTTTCCAATTGAATAACTCTTGAGTGAGAGTTCCTCCCTTTTTTGAAGTCTTGCCTTTTTAACAAAATGTTGAAAATACCTTTGAAGGACTAGTCAATCTAAAAACATCGCCATGTCCATAAGATCTCAACTGTGCCAAGTGTATAATTCAACTAAAGGATGTTTTATGTGTTTTCTAAATGTGCTCCAGTTTTACTCTGTGAGCCAAGCCGGGATCCGAGTCGGCTGTTAGTTTAAACTCGATTCACTCTCCTTTTTTACACAATGGACATCTAACATCTTTCAATGTGGTGTATGTGATTTTTTAAATTATTTTAGTTTTTATTCATGTCTTAACATAAGTACATAAGCATATTCCATGTGTATTAGCTGCTCCGGAGGACAGTGGTGAACTTCAAAATCAGACAGTGTGGGTGCTGAGATGGAGGAGTCCTGTGGGTATGAAATGAAACCTCTGTGGACAGATTGGAGAAGTCATGGGTATTAAAAAAGGGAAAGTACCACAGCTGGGATGGTGCAGAACCTCAGCCGTGACATTGTACTTGATGACTTTTTATCCTGAAGTCGGGGCTCATGGGCGTTTTCATGTTGAGAATAAAAGCTGTCATTCCTTTAAATTATGTCATAGAAATTGTCATGTGTTGTGATTTTCACTCTTTGTGAAGAAATACAACTTTTATTTTTTCCATCTGTTGTAATGTAACTGACATTTTCAGTATTTATAACTAACTTCTGCTATTCCCCTGCAGTCGTTACTCACCCTGACTCATGCTCACCTTGAGTCATGCTCTGAACTTTTAGGGTAGTGTGAGATATGTTGAATGTAATGAGCCTAAATTGGTTTTCAGTCATCTTGCCAAGTGTGATCTCTGCTCAGCACCAACTCATCCAATGACTCTCCTCTGTGTCCACAGTGAACTTTCTTGTCACTGATGGATTTTTCTACTGCAGAATGATAAACATAGCGCTAATCTGTAACACCTTTTCTGTGTCTGTCCTATTATTTCAAGGCCTTTTCAAGTGCTTTTTACATTTCATTTCGTCATGCCAGCAATGTGAGATTTGCACCTCCATTGTGCACTCGATAGACTTGATATAAGCAGCTTCACAGTGATTTTCAGTACAAAGCCAAAGCACTGCTTGCTCCGTTGGATTCTTGAACTATGCCTAAAAGCGAACAGAAAAAGAAAAGAAATAGCTTGTATTTATCTAAAGAGCTGTAATCTAATATTTGAAATATTTCTTGAAGCTTCATTTAGTCAAGTTCAAGAGAGTTTGTAGCTTTTCACATTCCTGGTACTTTACATTACATCTATAAAGCATTGAAGTACCAAGTCGCAGTTTTCATTTTGGTTCACATCCGTATTGAAAGAATACTGGTTAAGATTTAGAGTTGCACATTCAAGATTTTTGTGAGGCAATGCTATCATTCCCATACCATTTTCTTATTTAAAATAAGGAGCTATGTGTTTTTCTCTGTTTCTCTTCACAAAATTCCCAACTTTTTTGATTTTCTCTTATTCCCCTAGATATATTGTAACTCACAGTACAACAGATAGTTTCTGGTTTTCCTTTTTTTCTGTGGTGCAAATTTATGATTACGCAATGGTTTCATTAGTGCACAACTGACACAAATGATATTTTACAGACAGATAATGCATTAATGGAAACAGCATCAATAACCAACATCTGCATGTTTGCAATTGTTAATGTGTCCGATACGATTTTCCCTTCCTTTAAACACATCAGGAATATTAATGAAGGCCTGCTATACATCTGAAATTTGTAGAGCATTGTGTTCTGAGCTGGAGCAAGAAAGGTGGTCACGTAAAGAGGACATTAATAGAAACAACACTGCGTGGCAGCTTGATACAGATCAATAGTATGTTACTTCACATCATAGTCACTTAATTAAGAGGGAATTACTCATTTCAATAGTTGTTAAGGTCACAGAGCTTTAATACGTGAGCTGACCGATATAGGATGCTGGAATCCCATTTGCGATGAATGACTCAGTCACACTCGAAGTGTTGTTTTATCACTTAAGATTATTAACTGAAAAAAGGCAGGTTGTTACTGAACAGAGCCTGACAGAAAAAAAATTGATGTCACTGTTAGGATTCAAGTTTCATTCTTTTCCAACTCTACATCCACATTTTATTCAGGTTGTTAGCTGTACCAGTGAGCCTGTTTACTTGTGTAGCCTAATTTCTGATGCCAGAAATGTGCCTCTGAAATGACATCATTGTAAAGGCTGTTTCTATTTCCTCCATGCTAAATGCTTTATTTGACCTGCCACGGAATGCTTGATTAGGAATTACATTGCCGGTGCATCATTCCCCAATCAGTAAACCTGTCATGCAGGTTTAAGTGAGATAAACAGCAACTCGTGACGATTACATTGAACCACAGCCTATGAATGTCAGCTCATAATCAAATACCTAAATTACTATTTTGGATTGTCATGGAATCTTGCACAGATATTGAAATTTACAAACTGATTTACAGTGCACAAGTCTTTATTGTGAATTACTAAATGGAAATGTTTTAATGGAGAGAGCGTGGCAGGGTGTAGCTGGAGTGTGTGTCTGGCAAGCAGAGCTTGCTCTGTGGAGAGTAGAGGAGATTGTGGCAGCCAGGGTGAATGGAGTGAGTGGCTCAAGGAGGAATGGCATGGAGCTAAAAGCGTGACAGGTTAGTGGAACAGCTTAGCAGACTAAAGAGGGAGACCGTGGAGCTGGGTGAGCCCGGCAGGATGCAGACGTGACGTTGGTGAGGATCTGGAGCACTGGGGAAAGAGTCAGTGAACAAACAGAACCCATACTGAGCAAGAAGCTGGAAGTCAGTATCACAATAGTGAAATGACAGATATGGCTTGAATGTATGTGATAATCCGATGAGTTTATGGCTCTAATGTAATAGATGGATCAGTCAGAGGCAGGAATTGCACATCTCTCTCAGTAATTACATTACAATTATTCATTTCAGGTGCCATAAAAACATGACTTTCAAATGAGAAACAAAATTCAAGTGTTTGGTATTCTTATATCAACGTAGCATCTTTGACATTTATTTCCTTTATGGTGGAGTATCCTTGCTAAGAAAACTTCCTATTGCAATACTAGCTGTACATAAGCTCACGCAATCATGGTAACCAGTTTTTTCAGTGCACATGCAAACCCAAACAGAGAGAATGAATGTATGGTTCATTTTGATTTTTTGTTAGTCTCCCATCCACTTAAAAAAAAGCCATAAAAGTTCAAGTATTTATATCCACCATTGGAAGACTCAAGATGAGCTCAGTGAAGCGTTTTTATCATAGTGACATTTACATTTAGCTTGACGTTTTACTTTGTATAAGCACAAGTATTTTCATAGGAAATGTCACAATATATACCTAAGCTCTTTGGTTAGAGGACAGCAGTTAACTTCAGTTCTTATCTTCAGTGTATAGTGTCATACCACACTGTGTAAACCACAGATACACAAAGGAAGTGGAGGAGGTTCCACAACTTTTCACTTCAAATGCAATCTACACATTGTCGTAAATTCAGCGGCCAAACCGATGACTCTCAGAAGAAAAACAAGCATGCTTAGGGCTGGTATGTTTCTCATATATCAAAATTTGAAATTCTTGCAGCTTCTTGCAAATTACTCATCCAACGGCAGTAACACATAAGGTTGAATGCTGAAAAAAATAATCACATTTTCTTTTATTTCATCTTTTGAACTTCTGTCGAAGCATTTTAGTTATTTGGTTTTTACAACCCCTCAGGAATTTTTTCCTTTTTAAAGTCTGTGATGGAAATCAAGGCATGCGTCACAATGGTGTGGTAAAGAGCACTGTATCATTGTGCTGATAAAATATTACAGCTTCCACATTTACAAAGCTGCTGATAGGCAGTAAAGAATAGAAACTGAGCATAGTTATGACTAGCAGGCACACTCTAGGTGTTTTATTCACAAATGTTTTAGTGAGACAGCCAAACCAAACACAGGGAGACCCTATCTCTTTGACTTATAAGATTGAGTGTTACAGTCGCTGAAGAAACTTCCTTATTAGAGCTTCTAGTCATCTTTTGTTTAGTTCTTCTGTGAGGGGCATTCTGCAGTGAGCTGTGCATCTGACACAAAAAATTCGATATGATCTCTTCATCAGAAGATGCAGTCTGCTCATTAACTGTACATCATGGTCTCTCTGTAGGCTATCCTCTTTTGTCTTACTTGCGCATCCACCCCTCACCCCTCTTATGCTCCCTTCATTTCTCCTCTACCAGATCATTCATAGTATTAGGGGTGTTGCTGGGGACCCAGTCCTGGTGTGACTCATTGTGAAAGACATAATTCTGAGATACGGCTGCTGTTTGATAGAGATTGTGTAGAAAACAAGGAGACATGTGTCCTCTGTTTCTTTTCTCTGCTTTTGTGGCGAACTGTAAAACATTATAAATGAATATGGAATATCATGTCTTTTATCAAAACTGTTCAATTTTCTTTCCCTTTACAGGACAGAAAAGAAGATTTCTTTTCATAAAGCGAAAAATTGATATTGTTCATTTGATTGTTTACTTATCTATCAGCCTATGTTGTGTTGTCCAGGAAGCATCTCGTTTATCACATGCCTGTATTTGATCTTCAACTAAACAACTCTCTCTGATGCCTGCACTGATTTGTTTCTAACTTAAGCTTCACATGGAGCCAAACTACTTTTCCATTTTAAGGAGTCAAGGTGTCTGAAGATCTAAATTGATGATTCTGGCTTTAATTAGTATAGCCTGTTTTAGTGATATCAGTAATTCTTTACAGGCTATGCTAATCTGTGCCAGAATCAGCAATGCAAATGGGATGGAAGCCTTTCACGATGACTTGAAATTTATTAGTACTTTTGATCTTTTTTTTTAAGTCAATTTAAGTTATTTTTCATTAAATTGTGGTTTTGATTCAAAGCAGAGAAAGAAAAAAAATGAAAAAGAGAGAAAGCTCCTTAAGACTGTCATTGACACTGTTTTTCTGTATAAGTGTGTGTCTCCAGTCAATATACAATATGTAATAACCGGAGTGAAAACATACCTGGTTGCCGATATGTTGTTTGTTCTTCAATCACGTGGTACTTACTGAGACTAACTGTAAATGTCAAAGATGATGTCAGAATCTCAACCCCCGCTGTTGGCAAAGGTGAGTCAATTGCACATAAAACTACCTCCCTTACTGCAGTCACATTGTCTTGGTGTTTTTCAATGAACCTGGTATGTAAGAGGTGTCTAACCTGTTGACACTTAATCAAACAGCATGCCAGGTGTTTGAAAACCAATCATCAATGTATGATCTCGTTTGACCTCCTTAATGATCAGTGCATAATTATATAACAGTTACCGTATTTAAATAGGAACCAAAATAAATTGTGAGGAGAGAGCAGAAAATAAGTATTGTTGTTGCTTTTTGGCTGTAGCTTGGCTCCCTGTTGTAATATACTTGTCATATATATGGCTAAATATTTTATCCCTTTTTTTTGCTTCATATGCCTAAATCTAACCAGTATTTATTTTGCCCAAACACCAGGAATTACTGGACTAAACTGAAAGTAGAAACTATATGTCTTAATCTAAATAAACAGCAACTACAATTTAAACATGAAGATGTCCACTATGACTTCTCTAATGTTTGTTCCTTGATTTTAATTTGATAGCAGCATTTTATATACACTGAGAATTCTTAATGACTGAATCTTTTAAAGGTCTTCACTTTACATGAGGTGAGTGCCACATGCTCAAAGTGCCTGTAAACCAGGACTCTGAGGAACTGCCATTCTGCTGTGGCCTTTGATTGGCAGGGGAGCAAATGGCACTAGCATCTGGAGGCACTCTGATCAGACTGTGATGTATAAAAAAAAGAACCCACACAGGCACACTAACCAGCACACAAGCACATGAACGTATACAGAGTGGGGCTGGCATCACACTAACCCTTAAGCCCCCGCCTGACTGAGCAGGAATATCATTCCACCTGTGTAGCTTCACTTTGAAGAAGCGGGGAGGTAATGTGCTTTCATTAGCATAATCACCCCATGAATTTATTTTACCCAATCTATAAAGCATAATGTTTGAAGTAATTTGCCATTAGTAATTATTTAGTTTTGCATGGAAAATGATGAGTTGTGCAGTATTGCTGTCCCCACACACACTTTCATTTGAATTCTGAAAGAGTCGAGACTGGCGCCAATTGATCTAGTATATTAGTGACTTACTTGGTACAGTATGCTGTTGACGAATGTTAAATCCTCTTGTTTTTTTTTGTTTTTTTTTGTGTTATAGTAATTAACAGCAATCCCTGTATAAGATTCTGTCCATATTTTCCTGCCGTATTTAAAACCTTAATGCGGTGTTTGACTACGACTCCACATAAAGCGAAAGATTACATTACTGTTTCACCTTTACATCAACTTTGACTTCATGATGCTATTGTTTCAAACTGTCTGTTCACATTCTGGCTTTTAACACAGATATCAATGATAATTGTATCCACAGTTGTGTCATCAGTTGAAATAATGTTCTAATTTGATTTAGGCCGTTCGGTAAGTTTTATAACGATATTTGTATTTTAATATAATGTGAAAAGGTTTTTTCTTTTTGGGTTCAAAAGTTTTTCCAGACATTTTTCTAACCGTATCATGTGTTTTTTTGCATTATGATATGTATATGGTTTTTAAGGTCTTCAGTGTTATACTCAGTATGGTTTACTCTTGATGAGACTTAATGTGGAGTAAAATGTACGCATATATAATATCCATGTATTACAGCATATAAGGGAAGCAATGCCTAAGTCAGTTACCTTTGTTTGGAATAAGTACATTCTCATGCTAAACTCATCTGCTTGATCAAAAGCTACTCTTTAAAACACGTGACACTCCAGTGCACGGAAAACTGCTCAGTTTTTTTATCTTTCTGTTATAATTATGCAGTGATTAGTGATGCACCAGCTGTGGCAGTAATAAAGGGTGAAATTAAGACATCAATCTGTAGCGCCGGTTTAGCAACAACAGAAGACTGCAGAGGAGTGGGGACAGATAAATGACCTGGGACGTTCTGTCATATTTTCTTGACGAGTGGACCCAAACACAAAATAAAGTGAGCAAGTCATAGTTGGTGGATAAGCAAACACAGCAAAATATCTTAGAGGAAAAAACAAGCTGAGAATGAACAGTAGGAAAACACGATCCAACAAAGGGCAAAATGAAAAACAGCAGTTAATACAGCCACCACAACACAATATTATGGGACTGGTTATATATAGTTCTATATGGCTTTGATTAATTCTTCAGTCATCTACTGGCTGATTTTCTTATAAAAATAATTCTGATGAAAATGACCAATTCCCAGTTTTCTTTAGTGCTGGTAAATAGGTGCTGTCTTGTTCATATTAACTTCCATTACTTGTCATGAATTAGCAAAGTACTGTAAACAAAGAAAAATGAACTCTTACTAATAACTATTTTGACTACTTGACTACAGTAATGTACTACGTTTTTATTGGAAGTCTTTGATTGCAATTGTGATATAATGATTAGCTCTAAAAAAGAGTCAAACTTGTCGTTAAAATCTTGGCTGAGATTTTTCACATTGTGCTGGTGATACAATCATTGAATTTTATTGTTAACACCTTTGCAGTAATGCTTCCAAACAGTGTTTCCCAACCCTGGTCCTCAGGGCACACTGTCCTGCATGTTTTCCAGGTTTCCCTGCTCGAGCACACCTGATTCAAATAAATTGGACAGCTCCTCAGCTCACCCCATTGGGAATAAGCTCCTCGGCTCGTTAGGTTCTGCAGAAGGATTAAGGGAAACTTGGAAAAACATGCAGAAATCGGATGCTTTGATTTTGTAGAAATGTTTTTATTATGTTTATGGTTTATTAAGTCTTTTTTTGTATCTTGAAGTTCTGAGGAATTTCTAAAATCCTGTGTTATTGTGGTCAGACTTTGTCAATATGATAAATTATTCAACTTTTTAATCAGGCTTTTATAGACTTGCATGCTTCTTAAATTATTGAACCCAAAACTTTTTGCATTTTTTAAAACATATCTTCTCAAATGTCAATTGTATGCCACCAAACTTTACACGTTTTGGAGTATCTTGACATGAGAATATGTGATATGTGATGACTTCTAGTAAACACTAAGAACAACTCCTTGCTCACTGTCAAGTCCACAGTGAATGATCAGAGCCAAAAAAAACACATTTCCTGCATGCAATGACTTACATTTAACACACCCTTTTGGCAGGAAACAGAGTCTCTCTTAAGGGACGTTCTTCCTCGTAGGATATCACCCTTATTTAGTTTGATGCTTTTTGTGAAAATGATTCTCCTTGATCATGACCAACAGAGCTTTATCCATATATAATGGTGGTAAGCCTCTGATCGAGAGTCCACTCAGCATTTAATGTTCAAATAAGGCAAGAGTACTTTATTTGTAAATCCATGCCTGTTCAAAATAAATAAATAAACTTTTTCCAATTTCAAAGTCCAAAGGTGGCTTTTAGCATTTTATGGCACCCGCTGAGATGTAGGTCAATTCAAAATAGCTGAGGTTTGCATTTTATTGATCATTTCAAAGTAGTAGTGGGACCCAATAAAATGTCTTTTTAGCAGAGTGAAGCTCATTAAGAATCACTCTAATTTGATATCCAAAATAATAATGGTATTGAAGATCATTCTATCCCTGCAGGAAAGGAAGGCCAGTCTGACATTTCTTATGATAATTTGAGAAATGGCAGCAGGTGAAATTCAAGAAGACTGTTCCCCACCTGTTCCCATTCTCTCCTGCTCTCTGTGCTTGTTTCTACTCCGTCCACTTCCCATTTCTTCACAATACATGTTGCATGTGGTGTTAAGTTTGAAATCACCTTACTCACATACACACACACTTGCATACACACTCAGAATTTTACACAGAAAGCCTTTCCTGAGTATTATAGATCCAAAGAGCATGTCATTAGTCAGAATCCAACTCAGAGGGGGACAGGAGAACGCATTTGAGAGGAAACTATGATTCTATAAGACGATGAAAAGTTAAATTGGAAAAAGGTTGTAGATTTAAGTAGCATGCGGTTTAATTATAGAGCAAGATTTATAAATTTATGGTATGGAGCGTAAAAGATTTTTCCCGAATTGAGCCCAAATAGGTCCTCCACTCTGTAACTTCTGCAGTTGTAATGCCATGCTGTGAGAGGATAAGATTTTATTAATGTCATGCAGCTTCATGAAATGAAAGGAGTAAATCCTCTGCTATTTTTCTGTATCATCCAAACAGTAGAAGAGCTGCCTGATACTTAAAGTTTACCACATCTGTTTATTCAATGTACTTAAACAGTTTTGTCTTTTTTTCTCTTAACATTCAACAAGTTAGAACATGTGGTTCCGAATTAATCTTCCACATGTGCATAAAACACATGGTAACATGTTAACAGTTGTCTTTAGTACACCGAGTGAGATGTCCAAAATAATGCATCCATAACAACCATTTGGAATGAAAGGTAATTAAGATATTTTAGAAATTGTTTGTATTTTTTTCCTTTCATTTTTTTTGTAAAATGTTAAGAGGCGTTTGTGAGACCAATTCTGTAGAATACCTAAATGTGTGGAGTGCTTTTTTCTGAGGGTGGATGAAAATCTGTGTTGCTGCTTAGAGGAACAGACACTTTGCTTTCTATACATTCACACTTATCTACAGTTTCCTTGGTTTCTCCACACTTTAGCAAATACATGCCTGCTTGATTACCATCCATTGGGAGGGAACAGAATGTTAGACATTTTTCAGTAAAGAGGATTTTACCCTTCGCTAATAACAATTAAAACTCTGATATGAGAGCTAACGACAGGCTGCATGTTGGTCATAAAGATTTCCCTCCACAGCAACAAAGCACATTTACTTCTGTTATTCAAATATGTTAATGAAACAACTCATACAGCAAACAGACCCCTTGATCTTTGTCTTGGTTTGCACTTGCATTCAAATCTTCATTCCAGAGTATGCTCCTCCACCAATTTAAAAATGCTTTTCTGCCAGACTCTTTTCAGCAATGAACAGTTTCCTGTTGATTGTGCCGCTGAATATGTCACTATTGAGGAGAGACCACAGGCTTTGATCTGATGTGAATTCTATAAGCCGCCTTGGTATTGACCGGGAGACATCCCAGTGACATGCTTTTAATGACTTGACTAGATGAACTTCATGAAAGAACCCTCCTGCCTCAGGGCACCAAATGATCCATGCTCATGAATTTGTCCCTCTGAAGACACAAGAAGAAGGAACACAAATGATAAACATGTTGCTGTGTTAAAGGCTCACTCAGTGATGAAGTGCCCTGATGAAGATTTAATGATCTACTCAGAGATATTCCGCCGTTACGGCAATTGGAACTGGATTCTTATGTCTGAAATTATATATTTTATTTTCAATAGTACTGTATTGGTCCATAAAGGGAAACAATAATGCTGTAGAACTGAGGGTTCTTAAATATATGAAAAATAATAACAAAAGGGGGCTCAAAACATCTTTTTTTATTCACCAGGAGTAAAAGCACGTCTGATAAATGGTTTAAACTTTTTTGTATTTATATTTTGTTCCTACTCTTCATTCAACACTTTCCTCTTCATCTATTCTTGATTTGAAGGTTTTATTTCAGGCAGTACTTGCATTTTAGAAAGCACAAATTAGAACCAACAGTTAGATGACTGTTAGCTATAAGTTTACAGCTTTTCCTGTTGCAATGATAACACTTTAGAATAGATGTAAACAGTTGACAGATCAGCACAGGATTATGTCTTGAAATTGTTTTGCAGAAAAAAAATTCTGTTGAAAATAGGCTTGTTTCAGCATCTTCATTGTACTGGTATGTTATTGATTGATCGAGGTCATTACAGTACTGAAATTAAGAAGTTGGACCTCATGATGGCAAAAGAAAGAAAATATTACAATGATACGCTAAAAGGAGGAGAGGGAGAACACAGCACTGTTGGATGAGATGTAGCTGTCTACTGTCCAACCTTTGTAAACTAATTAAGACAGTAAAGACTGGACGGGTGTTTGGCTTTCTCACTGCATTGTAGCATAATGACTATGAGAAAGGAGCTACGTGAAAATGGAATCCTATTTAATGAGTTCGCATGTGCATTGGGCTTGAGCTGCAGCTCAACATGTGTGACATGCCTGACAGGCCTGTTTCACAGCCATAGTAACATTTCCTCTGCCTTCCCTCTATCCAACTCTGAGGTAGTTTAAACCAACGACTTACAAAATGCGGACAGAATTCAAATGGGGTTTAAATGGTTTATTTTGTCTGACTGATGCCATCCAAACTTTTTTTTTCACTTTTTAAATAATTTCTCATTGTCTTCGTCTAATGATTCAGATTGACCCAGCAGTTTTGCGTACTGTTTGTTCCTGCCTTTGTGCTTCAATCGAAAAAAAACAACTTGCGATTGGCACACAGTCTCGTGGTCTGCACACTGTGATTCATTTCACTGTGAGGTCATTTTTTGCTAACACAATTACAACAGCAAACAGTGCTTTAACCAACACCTGATCTAGTAGCCAGTTGTAGCAAACCATATGCTTGTCTGCCAACTTAATACAGACACATCTGCACTGTTTAATATTGCCCAATTCAATTCTAATATTGGTAAGTGGAGGAGAAGACCATAGAAATATCTTCTTACTCTCATGGACCCGGAATCTGACTTGAAAATGGCTGCATGGATAATTTAAGGTTTGCGGCAATAAATGTCTCACATGGCAATATTTCATTAGTGGAGGCTCTCGGGTTATAAAATGCTTACTCCACTCTGTTGTCTCACCTCCCACAGTAAGAACGCTATTTCATGCTTCATGTGCTATGTTATCTAAGCCTGTGCAATGTGCCATAAATGTATGTCCCCCTCACACTGATTTTCTAAACATAAATCAACCAAATCAGAGCAAGAGAAAACTTTAGGACGTGGCAGCCACCATCTGATAATAGCTGACTTGTTATGGTTTAGGTTGCCAGCTCTGTAAGCAAAAAAAAAAAAAAGGGAAAAAAAAGAGAGACCTGTCCAAAAAGTGATAAATTTCAACATGGTGCATGTCTCCTTTGCTTCTGCCCATTTGCTTGAAATTGCTACTGTCATCAGAGTGGCTTAATTAATCATTTAGTTGTTTTCTTTTTAAACTTAGCTATCCTGTGTTAGAGGGGTCTTAGTTTAAATTTGAGGAAACATCCTGGAGTTGAGATTCCTTACTTCTAGTGGGGAGACTTACAAATGACAGCTGACTAAGCAGTTTAGACGGATTATGTTTTAAATCAAATACACATTGTTGTTAGGTCACTACTTTTGCTTGATTTTACAATGCTGTGACAGTTTTAATCAGCACACTAAGTCATAGTTGTCAGGATTTGTTATGAGATAATTATTATTTTGATGTGTCCTGGACCAAGCCTTTAATTTCAAGGAAAGACTCACGATGCATTTTGATGTGAACCACTTGTCATTCATCTGGGGTAGCAGAGGCTTGATGGACTGCTAAAATGATAACCTTCTCTTTGTAATGAGCCCACAAAGGACAGGGAAATTCTTATAATAATCCCATGCTGTACAATTAGATGCCAATTCTAAAAAGCTTTTCCAATGAATTCTGCTGTTTTTGTTTGTGTGAATATGTGCCAGCATTCTCTCTGGCTATCTGAATATGGCTCCGCTCTGTTCAGCCGTCCTGAATATCTTTTCATTATGATGATAAAAACGTAAAGGCAGCGTTGTTTTTTTTGTTTGTTTTGGAAAGACTGTTTTTATGTTTACTTTGGGAAGTACATTTTTTATCTTATAATGAACTTTATAGAAAAAAACAGAAAAAACTGTACAAAGGTTTGAATGACTTCTAAACCAGCGGTGATAATGACAATATAGAGAAGTTACGAAGAAGTACTTATTGCTTGAAGAAATGGGTTTTACATTTCTTGACAGAACTTGTTATGCCTTGTTCCTGATGCTAACCCACCAGTGATGCATGCCCCAGAATGCAATAAAAACTGGCTTTTTGTGGATTTGGTCGTAACTGAAAAGGGAAGGCACCATTAACTTAATATGTGGTTGTGCATTTAAGATAAACAAAATGTTACCACTTTGCAAAAAGAAATTACTCACAGCTTTAATGCGTTATCTTTGAGTCTCAGTGTGATAGTATGTCACCGCTCCTTTCCACTGAGGGGGGAAAAGCGGTGTATCCAGGTGGAACCGCCTGTAATTAGACCGCAGAGAGAAATGATGTACACACAAACCAGTCACAGACAATTTACTCCAGGAGAGAAGATACATTACCTGCTTTGCCAACCCAGCTTCCCCCATTCTGAATGCGGCTCCCACTCATTGTCCAGCCCAGTCAAATGTTACAACCCCATCATCACCTCACTCCATAATAGGTCATAACTGGTTTTATGTGCTTCTATTTTCCACTTTCCCTTGACAGGCCTTTTCTTGCCTCTCACATCCTAATACTGTTCCTCTTTAGGTGTGTTTTTCTTTGCATCCTCAGTTTTCTTATATTTCTGGACTCTACTGCTGCAACCTGTTTCTTTTTAGAAAAAAATAATTATTTCTCATCGACATTGAAGAATACTTTATATTTACACCACACGTTGATGTCAACTCATCTTTTTCACTGTTGGGGCCACCATCATCATCATCATCATCATCATCATCATCATCACCACCCTCCGGAATAGTTTTAAATAACCTATTTCCCTAAAGATTATTTTTCAGGATAATGGGTAGTTTTGTACTGGCAAAATGCCTTTTGGCACTGTGGCACTGAATTGTTTTCTTCCTAACTCTGCCTTTTCACATTTTAACAAACCAACTATCCATCACACATGCTGTGTTTGTCTGTCTCCAGGGCACAAGTGATTTATTATCCTTCTGAAAATTACTGCGCTGATGTTGTCTTTTAGTTAAGAGGAAGACACCCTGACTTGGACATGTTATAGACCACCTTCTCTGCTGTTTTGAAAACTGTTTTGAAACGCTTTTGCTAGTTATGAATTCGACTCATCTTTAAGGCCTCCTTAAATTAGTTTAAGTTCTCACCCATACTTTTCCACAGCAATACCCAGTCTTAGCTTCAACACACATATCATGTTATATAGGTCCATGTCTTATTAAAAGCAGTAAATTAAGAGCAGAAAATAAAAGTACAGGTTTAAGTACAGTTTTTAAGTCGAATAATATATGAACTGACCCAGGCAAACAAAATTCTGTATGTTTTTGTCATAATCGAGCATGAACCGTGACATTGTAATCTACATCCAAACATTGTAGGAGACTTTCTGTCACAGTGCATTGTAGTAACAAACATAATAACCCTTATTAAGTGGAATATATCCATCTCTCCTAAACCTGGTTGCCATAACTCAGCGCTATATATAAGCCCAGTACAATAAATGTCAGTCATTAACATACCATCCTAAATCATTACCAGCATTAAAATTTGTATGTCTTGGATTGTGGTTCTAAACAACCAGGAATGAATATCTTATACTGCCAGAAATTAAGGATGAGCCTCCTGTAGTGTGCTGTTGTTTCCCAACCAAATTAGCATGGTTGGACACATTGAATAATGTTATTCTGATATATTTTAGCCCAAAAACAAAACAAAACAGATCTCAAAGGTGTAGCTGTGGGCAAATGGAACAAGAAGCGACTATGGGAATTAAAGCAAGTAAGCAAATATGTTCCAGTTGTAGCTGCAGAACCAAGGTCTGTATGGTAAGAGACAGCATGGAGGTAAACAGTGGAAGAATCACAACTTCCTAGATATACTAATATATTATTCATACAGTGATAAACAGGGAAAGCATTTCTCAGTTTGTCAGCTCATAAATACTAGTGCTTAAACTCAGTGTTTCACTGTTGCAGCCAGAAGTGCACACATCAAATACAATATACCCAAATCTAGTGGATGCCTGTCACAAAGCATAGCTTTTAGTGAAAAGCATAGCTTTAAGATTGAACAGACACCTTTATATAATGCCCTTATTCAACACTTGATTTAGAAGAAAGAAAAGAAAGTTTCTGCAAAACGAATTCAGTAATTCATTCATTTGAAACAGGTGTAATGACACAGGGATATACTTAAAACGTAGAGGTTAGCTTTGTGTTTGTCTTGTTTTGAGCTGTTAAATCTGCAGGAAGCCCAGATATCCTGCTGGATTACATGACCTGTTTGCTCTCTTTCGTTACCTGAGATTGACCTTTGAGATTGACCTAAATTAATAATTTTTCATAGTTCACTTGTTCAGATCCTATTTTGAATATCATTTTGAAACATGATTACATTTCATTTCTGTACTTCCATGACAAATTTAGTCAATGTGACAAACTTTCTTGGAAAACTGTTATTTGTTACTTTAGGTGGGTGTGTTAGCGTGTGACAAATGTGTGTGAAGCACACGGTTTGTTATGCAGTGTGTCTTTATGAAGTGATGTAAAATTTCACTGCAGCACCAAGTGCAGCATCCATCAGAGTTACTGCAGATGTCGTGACATTTTTCTGTTTAATGCCTGAGAGCTAATGGAAAGCATATAATGCAATTATGACTTACAGTAGGGAATTAAAAGGAAAAAAATGCTACTACTTTGGAAGACATCCATAACACCTTACTTCTTCCCCTAATGGAATCAATATTGTGCATCCTTAAAACATAATATCTCTTTCTCATGCACACACGCTTGAAAAGAACTATTAAGCTGACAGACTATTTGTAATTTTATTTGGAGCTAAAATTATTTTGCTTCCTGGGTAAATCTTCTCCCTTACATGGTGTTAAGGTTATTATTATGATGAGCGTGACTGACCCACAGAGCATTTGTCCTCACTTGTGTCATTTTATGTCCTTTTTGGACTGATTTCCCCTCACATGATTTAATCATTGTCACAGAGATATCTAGTGGTGGATTTTGCTGATAAAAGTTTGGAAACTTCAAATGGCTTTCAGAGTGATTTATCTAGACAGTAATTCAGTGCATGCTGACACTGCATCTATAGCAGAAATTGTTAAAACAAGTGGGCCCAAAAAGTTAGTGTTCCTCTGAAACGCAGCCTTTCAGTCCTGTTCATTATCAAGGAGAATGACTTTTTCTACAAAACTCAAGAATGACAGTTTGTACTAAAAATGTAAACAAGATTAAATCAAGACTTTGCTCCCTAAAGCAATATTGTTAAGCAATGTGCACAAATAATAATTAAGCTCCCTTTTTCTGGATCAACCAACATGTTAAGCAAAACAAACACAGCAAGAACAGGTTGTAATTATGAAAAGCTAAGGAGAACTGCACATAAAATTGCTTGCAGGAGTTTGATGGAATGCAGTGCACATGTCTGAGATGAGATAATACTGTAACACACAGTGAAAGAAATCCACTTGTCACTGATATCTGATCAATCAAATCTCATCCAGTCCTGTCCCTCCTTGATATGACCCTCCTGTTAGACCTGTGACATCACTGCCCGAGTCCCTCATCTCAGGCAACAGAATCAAATCTGGAACACAGAAAGAAAGGAAGAGGATATTTGACGGCCCAGACTTGTAAATTGATACACAAAAGATTAGACAAATGGTTTTGGGAAAGACATTGAGATTATCTATGCTTTAAAAGTGAATTTTCTTTAACAAGGAGCGAGTTAATGGAATAAGACACATTCGAATGTAATTCAGAGAAAAAATTAGAAACTGAGACAGTGTACCTATGAGGTGAAAGTGTAGTGGTAACATGTGGTTACATTGTGATGATGATCATATTACTTACTTTTACACTTCTGCCACAGTTTACTAAGTAAGCATCCAGAATGTTTGATTTTGTTTGCTGTGTAAATTAAATTTGTTTGTGCACACAAAAGGAGCATTGCATAGTTCAGACTGGTGTTACTTTTCATTTGATTTTGGGTTGTATCCACAACACAAGTTGTTCCTTGCATGCCATCATTTGGCTTTTATTTGACAGAAAAGGGCCGCCGGCTAAGACTCAAACTCCGGACAGCAGAATGGAGAACACACGGTCTCTATTGTGTTGGCTCGATCACCCGATCCAAATGACATTCAAAATCTGCTTTTTAGATACATATTTCCACATGTTGCAAAAAAAGGGAACAGTCTGACTCAAAACAAATGCTTTAAAAAATTGCAAATTTCAAGCAACCAAAGGGTACATGACTATGAGATTCTTTTTTTAATCTCTTTTAGTGGATACCCTTAGTATCAAGTAAAAATATCCAAAACTGATGCACAGTTTTTGTCTTTAAAAAAAGTCTGCCCACGGTTAGAAAGGGGTGGATGGGGATGTAACGTCTTAGATTATTCATGTTAACTATGTTGAGCCTCAAG
Source organism: Menidia menidia (assembly GCA_907169785.1). NCBI lineage: Eukaryota > Metazoa > Chordata > Actinopteri > Atheriniformes > Atherinopsidae > Menidia > Menidia menidia. The sequence continues at coordinate 6,517,502 of CAJRST010039999.1, forward strand.
GATTTAAAGAACTTCCAAAACTGTGACATTAGTCTAGATTGTATGAATATGTGAGAAAACATTTTTTGTCACTGGTCATGTAACCCATGAAGTTAACAAATGGAATCTGTTGATTATAGTAAGTTTCAATGTACTATAGCACCAAATTTAGACAAGTTCATTAATACTAAACTATGAGCTAACCAGTAATTTGATTAGGTGAAAGAGATCATTAGTGTGCCCCAGTTATAGTAAATGCAATAATATACTTCTGTTTAGCATCTATCATGATGATAATGTAAGATTATTAGGCAGCTGGGAAGCTTTGAGTTCAGTAATTTGAATATAATTTTGCAGTGACCATTTATATTTATTGCTAGAATTACAGAACTCTTCATGCCATTAGCATGCAGAACACTGTTAGTTCCAAAAGCACAAAAGAAAGACTCTAATATTGCTTAGAGGTTTTATAAAAAAGGACTTTCACTTTAGAGTTTTTTTTTTCACTTTTCTCTTTTTCAACAAAAGCACAGATAGATATTAGCGCGTATTCAATACGTTGTTTCTGGAAGTTTTCTAACATGAATTTAGAATCAAGATAAATCTGATGGCTCATTAGATGATCCCTAAAAAAGGAATGAAGAAAAGCAAAGGTCATGCACAAATCGGCTTTTAGCTTTTGGATTCACTTTGTGTGGTGAAATATGAAATGAAGTTAAGTAAAAGGTGAAGCTCAAATAAGGTACAAATGCACAAAATATACAATGTGTGAAAAAATATCTTATTTTCTCACTACATCTGATGTCTTAGCCAGCTATTAGGCAAAATGTATGTTGACTAAATTATGTTGTTAAACACAGGAAAATTTCATATATATGTTATATTTGTATTTTTATTAGATATTAGTCGAAGTTGACAGTTCCACAGCACTGTAACTCACCCGAAACTGTCCTTCTGTCCCACATGGGTTGGAAAAGGGTAAGAAGGGTATTGTTTACCATTTTGAACCTCAAACAGATAAATAGTCGTCCACTATGGCAAGCCGTTTTAACATAAATTCGGTTTTGCCGCCCTTACATTCCAGATATCTCAAATTGTATTATGACTAGATGTTTTAGCGATTTAAGATATCTATAATTATATTTTGACTAGTCAAAATACCTATTTGAGATATCTCTAATTACATTCTGACTAGTCGAAATGACGTCAGATTTACCATTGAGTTGTATGGAGACTTCAATTCAAGATATCTACAATGAATTACTGACTATCTGAAATACACATTTCAGATATCTACAATTAAATTACAACTAGTCATAAAGTAAATTCAAGATATCTCAATTTTAGTTTTGACTAGTCATAATTCTAATTAAAGATATCTCAAATGACACCATAATTCAAGATATCTTAAATGTATTTTTGGATAGGAGAAATGTAGTTTTGACTAGTGAAAATTAAATTATAGATATCTTAAAAGCAAATAATGACTAGACAAAACTAAATTTAAGATATCTTGAATTGTAATTTTGACTAGTCAAAATTACTTTTAAGATATCTCTAAATGAATTCGACATATCTTGAATTATTCGGCTTTTCCATTTAAGATATCTTAAATTGACATTCTGACTAGTCAAAATGACATTAATGATATCTTGAATTAGCATTCTGTCTAGTCAAAACGTCACAGATTTACACAGCATTTTGGCGGATATTTTAGGCATTCTAGCCTTCGGCTACTTGATTATGCTATCAGTGGTCCACAATGTCAGATCAGTCCAACTCAAATGCTCGTGTTTTCAACACAATATTCAGCGCTGCAAATCGTGCTCGACATGAATTAAGAAATACAGATAATTTATATCCCATACTGAAGAGCTCTTTCTATGTTGTGGCATTTTCTTACAATTTTGTCCAAAACTGCCAGCGCCATTGAATGTTCAGGCAATTGTTTGGACAGCTCAGTACAGCCAAAGAGGGGCTTACACGCAATCTCTTAATTCAGATATCTAAAATTGTAATTCTGACTAGTCATAATTACGTTCGAGATATCTTAAATTATAATTACGGATGTGTGACCCTTCCAATGACGAATCCGGTGACGTCACTTGAGATATCTTGAAAGGAATTTTGACTATTCAAAATGTAATTGAAGATATCTTGAATTATTATTCTTCCTAGTCAGAATGTAAATAGAGATATCTTAAATTACCATTCCGGATAGTCAAAATGTAGTTTTGTCTAGTCAAAATGCAATTTTAGATATCTGGAATGTAATTACGGATAGTCAGACGAAACCGAATTTATGTTAAAACGGCTTGCTATACGTCCATAGCATTTATAAGCTATACAGATTGGATGAACATGTTTTAGCAGGTAATGCCTAAAAACATTTAGATAGATAGTTTACAAAGGTGACAAACAAAAAAACAAACAAAAATATGAAGTCAGGTAGACTTCATAATAGCTTCTTTCTCTCCACTTTATTAAAGAGAATTCACTTTCAAAAGTACTCACTTTGCACAGTACAGAGTACAAACGGATGTAGAGGACAAATTTGGTATTTTCGCCAAGAGTACATGAACAGATTCTGAATTCAACACTAACATAACACTGGAAAATGTGTCTGCCTGTTTTCTCCACACGTGTTTTCATTTGCATGTGTAATGTCAGGAAGTTAAAACAAAAAAGTTTTGAGTCAAGTCAAAAGTTCAATTTCAGGTTATAACAAGGAACACATACCCTCATTAGTAGAAAGTTTTGCTAACATCAATCATTCTCAAAAATAACTGAAGCAACGACCCTCTTATATAAATATGGGTTGAAGATAGCCCATCGCTTTAGAACCCAATTTTTACTGTTTTTAAAATTAATTAAGATATGAAAGGTGCCCACATGTTTTCTGGTTATAGAAGGAGCGTTGGAGTAAACATCTGGTCAAGTTTTGGTTAGCTAGTTAAATAATTGATTTAACGAGTAAAGAGTCAATGATGTAACTTCAGTGAAAGCCCCATGTGGCTTTACATAACTGTTATGTCTTCAATTAATCTCTAAAATTAAAGTCAAGCTGTTCCAGCAAATCTAGTGTTATTTTCCGTGGTCCTGTCTATGGGCCAGTGGATCTCCAGCACAAGGGGAAAAGAAGTACATCCAAGGATGATGAAATAAAGGAGTAATTACTTTTTTACAGGTCAGCAGAGAAGAATTTGAAATGTGTTGCAAGTTAAGAAAAAAGGTCATTTGTTTAGCAGAATTTCCATGTGATTTAGAGCTCTAACGTGTACAGTAAGTCTGAGCTCGGTTTACAGAGGGGTTACCCCTTGATACCTGTGGACCATTGTGTAACAAAGACAAACACCTCCCTGAGCCGCTATGTATCCATTAAAGTGACAGGTCCCGGATGAGGATGTGTCATGAGATTCCTGGTTCAAATTCTTTGCATGCTATTATAATCCACAAATGGAAAGTACTTTTCGCAACTGCTACATATTTTATAGATCTCAGTAACAAACTGAAGCAGGCTATGTCATCCACCTGGTTGCAGGTTTGTGAATCATGTTTCATTCAAAAGTGCAAAATTATTTTCATCTTACAAAGAAAAACTTTTTTTTGCCACTTCTGTTGGGATTTTTTTTTGTCCATCTTGTTCTCCAAAAATGGAATTTTCTCCCCAAAGACTGTGTGAAACAGATGAAAGCATTTGACATTAGGATCTACTTAGGATTTGCACATGATGGGAGTGCAGTACTCCGATGTGACTTTTGAGTTTTAAATTGGATGATTCTACCCAATTTGGGACTTGAAAGAGGAATAAAAAGAAAAGAAAAAAGTTAATGAAGCATTGTGTTTATTCAGGCAGGACATCTACACACAGTCATGTGCACTTTGCAGCCGGTTGTCAGGTGATCCAAAAACATGAATCACATTGTGTGACTCAAACAAGGCAGTTGTGTCCTCAAGGCATTGGCATCCATCCATTTTAAGTATTTAAGTTCTTTTTAAACACATGAAGTAAATGCTTGAATACTGGGCACCATTGGCCTTGTTCTGATAAGTGTCAGGCTAGGACTAGGAAGAGGCTACATGGAGTTACTTTTTACAAACTGTATACTATCCTACATGTTATCTTTTATCCCCAAACCCTTTTATGTAATTTCATGTTAAATAGAGGATCAAGAAGCAGAAATCCAACCTTTGCTAAATCATTGAAATAGTTAAGAGGTTGAATGGATGGATGGATCCTGAATGACAACCATTTCCTTTGAGAGCAGAGGTTTAGGCCACTCCGGGGAAAAAAATTGAAATGGTGGAGTAAAATTAGTGGAATCCCAGACACAAGGATTTTTTTCTTCTTACCGTAGGGTTTCCCTGTTGAACTGCTACTGCCCTATTCTCCACGTTCCCTGTTTCCCTCATTCTGAGTTAGTCGATTTTAATTCGTGAGATACAGCTATTAATTTATGGGAAGAAATTCTGTACTTGGGATAAGAAAAAGAGATAGAACATGTGCCAAAAGGGTTTTGCTGATGGGTTTAATTTTATCTAAAAGTTACTAGACTAAAACATGGCTACACCTTCTGTATCACATCATCAGTCTTCAGGGACACTTAGTGGGACACTTGAGTGTTTATCTTCGGCCAGAAGATAAAACTCACTTTTTTTGTTATAGAGGGCAGCGAATTTTCTGGCTAATTTACCTGACCCTGCGATGGACTGGTAGACCCTCCAGGGTGTATCCCGCCTCTCGGCCATTGACCACTGGGATAGGCTCCAGTCCCCCCGCAACCCCATTAGGGAATAAGCGGTTACAATAATGGATGGATGGATGGATGGACTGCTAATTTACCATTACAAAGACTGGAGGATTGAAAATCGATCCTCCATTTAAGTTTATTAAAAGAATTTTCAAACCATTAATCAATACTGTCCCAAAAGATATTTTCCAAGTGTACATACTGCCTTGTATTACCAGTAAAAAAAGCAGGGACTTTGGAATCAGAAAGAGATGAGCATTTCATCATAAGGTATATCAGTGTGCCTGATGGGAGGTTTTACATCCCACTCATCATCATCCACTAGTTTCATGGGTGAACATAAATTACACTAATTTCATTGTGGAAAATTGTTGGTGCATTGGTTTGTCTCATTATTGTAATTTCAGATTCCGTCTTCAATAGTTTGTCCAAAGAATGCTTAAAGACGACGGCTTTTTTCAAAGGGATAACACTGCTCAGAATTATATCTGAGATATCCGACTTCTCAATAAGCCTCAATGCAAGCATTTGGTCATTAATAGACTATTTCAATGTGTTGGATATTTACTGGCAGATCAATAATGACAAGCCTGAGTGCCAAAAGGGGGTTGTCAGTGTGGCTGATCCATCATTCATCTGTCTCCATTAGCATTCATGGTTCATTAGCCAGCAAGCACCCAGTATAAAATGTAATTGTAGACTATAAACTTTGTTGTGGCATTTAACCACTGCCTCCCACTGGTTGTGTTTATTGTTTGGGCTCTTCGTGTGCCTGGATTTTGAGTGTGGTTTTTCATACTATGTTGCTCATCCCTGCAAAGAAATGTTGATGCAGGGTGATGCGGTGATGTGTAATACATAATAATAAGTCTATAGTTTAAATGTGAGACTCCCTCCAAACACAACCCCCTGGGTTGTTTGTCTTAGCAGACAAAAGCAACCTCAAAAATTCACCAAAGATGTTAATTGGGAAATTATTGCAAATGTCAATTGAAATGACTTTATTCGTTAAGAATTCCAATTAGTTAGTTTATATTTCTAACCCTAAGAAAGAGATTTTATTTGCTGTATCTAAAGTGAAACAATGTAATTGTGTTTTTGCACTGTGGTACAACAATGGTAATCAGTAAATGGCATCTTAGAAGGTGACAAGTAAATTGTAAAAACAATGTATTGTTGCCCAGAGAATGATCATTCTTGAGCCTCTACTCAAAGTAATGATACTGCCTCAGTGTTTGTGCCTCAATAGTACTTTGTAAAAATTTGTGAGGTCATTTACTTAATGTAAGTCAGCAGACAGCTTTACGTTGTGCTTTAGTCTTTAAAGCACTTTTGTGGGGATTCTTCACATCAATCGTTCATGTCTCATATTTTTCCTCTTCCACTTGTATCTATATGTATGGGGGATACAAAAACATGTATGTGGTTATTTTAGTTGCAGAACATGCTGCCATCTTGGTTAATTTAGATTACATAGGATATGTGATATATGTAAGTAATTTCTAAAGTACTGAAGAAAAAGAAAAAAGACAACAGATGGTGAAGACAATTGGGCAGGGTTTAAAACACTAGATCATCAAGTAAAATGTGAAATCACTGAAAGTTGGCTTCAGGGACAATTCTACAACCTCTTTACCAGCTGTTTGATAATGTCTATAATCAGACAGCCTGTTAAGATAGTTGTCGACACAGTGTGTGCACTTTTAAGTTTAATTTTAAGTTTAATGCCAACAACATTAATGAAGTGAATTTCTAAAGCTGTGTAATTAGGCTGTATAATTTCTGGCAGCGGAGACTCTTATGATGTGGATGACTGCAACAGTTCCTGGTAGCATTAACACTTCTTACAGCCATATTGAATCTTTTTCAGGTTTCTGGAGGTAAATGAATCAAAATATTGTTTGTATGTTTGTATGGTGCTTTAGTTTAAACAAAGGGTAAATAATTGTCATTATAAAACTGATTTATTCAGTCTGTGTGTTAGAATGATACAGAGACTCCGATGCTTACATTTACTACTTTAAGCCTAGGAATCAGTAGACATTTTTCACGTAAATGAAAATCTTTTTTAAATGATATGGATATGATGATTCTGTTCTCACTGCTGAAAGTGAATTAAATCTAATCACATTTTAGGGCAGACTTTATAAGGCATCCCATTGTGCCTGTAAATGTGAGAGCATAAGGGAAAAAGCAATGGGATATTCATTAAGATATGATTGCACAGTAATGCTTCTAGAGTACATTCATGTTTTGCAGGTGATTATTTTTTTCTCATGTTATCTTTTATTCTCATCAACCTCCCTGTACATGTAGACATGTTACTTGGCTTCATCTTCAGCTGCCGGATGGAAATGAGCTTTTGAGACGCACAGAGACGACTTCCCCAGAGAATTTAAGGAATCAAATTTAAAAGCTATTTTCAGCTCCAATGCCAGGTACAGTCACGTCACCTGGGTTGATATTATTGGATGAAAGAAAATACACCCCCTGTCAGTGTCTGTGTGTGTGAAAAGAAAAGGAGACGGAGAGCATGGGAAGGGGTTAGGCGACTGGGTCAGCAATGTTTGAGTGAACGAGCCCGAGTGGCAGACAGCGAGGGAGCCTGTGTGTGTGTGTGTGTGTGTCTTACCATATCCCCGTGAGTGGTCATGTTTGTAATACATTTAGTGCTTTGTTAACTGTCGACGTAAGCCTGTCCACATCCGCCAGCAGAAGTGTTTGGACTGTATTATAACCAGTCCTGTCAGCAGCACCTCTCTTTGTGACCATACAATATCTGGATCGTTTTCAAGACCTCCTCATAATCACTTTGTTGACTCAATGCCCCGTGAAGTGTTTGAGTTTTGGCATTTTATGATGCGTGTGTGTGTGTGTGTGTGTGTTTGCATGCCTGCGTGTTTTGAAGGAGATGCATGATATATGACAGAGACAATACAGCTATGGGTGTTATTATTTTACATGTCTGCCTTATGTAAGCATATCTGCACCGAGGGGGGAGCATGCATGTGTGATGTTTGGTAAAGACGCGTGCTGTGCAGCCGGCACACATGGTCTCTATCACCTGACTTTCACCAGGAGATGAGAGGTCTCGTTTCTTCGGACTCTGTCACATAATATCTTGGAAAACTTCCACTCCCCCGAGCAGGACACTAGACCACTTACATCTCCTTACGCATTCCAACCCCCCCACCCTCTGTATCTTTCAGCTACTCCCCTCACTTGCCAGTAGCCCCTCCACAACCTTGCATTTCTGCCACTAGCATTTAAAGACCCCTTCTCCTTCTGCTGAAGCATGTTTACATAGAGGGGAGTGTGTGCTTTTTCTCCTTCTGCTCCTTCTTTTGAGTGTTCAATAGGCAGATGGTTGCACTTCCTTTTAAGGATCGATCCTAATAGTCTATTGCAGTGGTTACATGTGTATAGCATCTGTGTAAGGTTGTCTCGAAGGCATGAAGAGTGAGAGAGAGGGTCAGGGTTGGAATTAGACTCACACGAAACAGCGTTGTTTTTCAAAGTGTGGTATTTCATAGTTTGGGTTGTGGGAATTGTTAGGAACTAGCTGTCACTTTGGGAAATTTAATGCTCTTTCTCCTCTGTTCCTCTGTGACACCCTCCATAAAATTCGGCATAATTTCAACGACAGTACCTTTACTTTTGTTTTAAAACACACACACAAGGTATGTGCTGGACCTCATCCAGACTCAGATTTACAATGAGAGAGGAAGAAAGGTTAACTTTCAGCATTCTCCATGCAGTCATTCTGAAGTGGCCACAGCTTTTTGGATTGACATCTTCCTGAACCATTCCTCCAGTGTCTCTATTTTGCCCCTCTGTTTTTCTTCCTGTCCCTTCCTTTCACATACACACATACATACACAGGCATGTCTAAGTGTCTGAGAGAGCCCTGTCTAGAGTTCCAGCAGATTGTTACAGAGGCTGTCAAAAAGCACAAAGACCCACCACAGAGGTGAGGATGTGTTTGAAATCCCAGGAGTCTGTCGCACAGTATTCCCCTCTCCTTTTCACGTGGAGATGTTTCTCATCACACTACTCTAATCCTTAAAGCAGTTGTGAATGGAACAGAAATTATTTGCACAGAATGTTATGTTCATGTTAATTATTCTCTCACTAATGACATACAAACATATAGTAGGTTAAACAAGTTGGGAAACAAGCAAAGTCAACTTGATCTTCCAGATGGTCCTCGCATTTGGTCATTTGTGAAAAAGAATAAATGCCTTTTTTTTGGCTTTCTTTTTATTCTATTTGCTGATGGCCTTTAGAGAGTTTTCTTACAAACCTTGGATTCACACTGAAACCTGGACTGGTTTAACAGGGAACCTCATGGCACTTTCTCTGTTTCCCTTGCTGTCAGAGAAAACCTTTTAAATAAAAACATACTCTACTTATAGTTAATAGTACATTTTCTTTCAGCAGGTCAACCAGAATGATCAGGGGGATTAAGTAATGCTTAATGGGCTCTAAACTGCCCAAGCAAGCCTTGTGTAAATATGAGGTGTATCATGAGGCTACATTTTGAAAAACATTTACAATGCTATTGGTTCATTGGAGCTGCCTCATGGTGCAAAATAAGTCTGAAACACACATGGACCAAAATATGATTATATGACGCTAATATTTCTGAGCACCACTTCATCATGTTTTCCCCTGTACTTTATTTTGATTCTCCTATTTTGAGCTATTTTCCTTTTGGCCTAGGAGTTTTAAATGAATGAATCCACTCAAGAGGGAAGCAGTTTCTTTCCTCTCATATTCTATTTCTGAAACAGTCAACATGCCATAGTAATCAAGTGTGTGTGCCAGGAATGTAATAGCAAATTAATTATGGGTTTACTAGGTTTGTTTTAACCTACATATATTTGTGTTGAGGTCAAACACTTTCTTTCAACATTTATTTGCCCCTTCCCTGCTTTTTTCTGCACTGTAATGTGAACTTTGGAGACTGAGTTTCAAAATAATTAACTTTTCATACAGATTCAGTGGAATAAAATTATTGGTCCGAAAATAAAACTAAGTCAACAAAAGTGAACGGTTTGAACAGAAGTCATCCCTAATAGTGCCTAAATGCTGCCAGCCTGCTCTGGAGGGATCTCTCTTAGTGTCAGATTTTGGCTTCAGCCCAGCCAAGCTCTAACTCTGGCACTGTTCATAACCTTTCACTCTGATTATTATTTTACTTCCTCACATTGTTATTTTACCAGACTAAGCTTCTATCAGACTGCAGTGTGTTTATGGCCTCTGGTGCCAATGTAAGCAGGAATCAGACTGCAGGATTCTGGATTGCAGCAAAAATGACACCTCAATAAAAGCAGATCTCCTGAGCTGCCCACAGTCATAAAGGAAAATAAACACGGTCAGGGCAGAATAATCATGCATAGCTGCTTCCTGGTATTAAGAGACCAACAAGACTTATTCATTGAACACGCACTCATGCAGAATAGTTTACAGGAATCCCATTTAGTATACTTTTGAAGTAGAATATTTGCAGTTGATTACATAAAATGTTACTATTTATGTACATGTAATCCTAAACTATGGAAAAACAATTATGGAACAAAGCATATAGGTTTGTTGACTTGGTTTAAAAGTACAACAAAATATGAGTAGACACTGAATGACGATTTGGTTACAGTGTATCATTTTTCCACTGTTTCTATATAAGCAAAGCTATTATGTGAAAGTAACATGGCCTTTCATGGTTTTGGCAATGCAAATTCAAACTCAAAATCTTTACCAGTAGTATCTAATAGTATCTCAGTAATGACCATACAACTGAGAACTGGTCTGGTCATCCATTACTATAAGCTCATCCATATGTTTACTATCTCTTTTGTCTACCCTCTCTTTCTTTTCTTGAGATTTGTGACAATGAATTGTCACAATGAATCAAAATTAAGCTGTTTGTTTAATAACAGGAAGAACACTTTTTGACATCTGGATTTACAAAATGATCAGATGCTGTATTTTCATTGTCTTTTGTAAAATGCAGACATTGGATTTACTTGAGGTTTGACCCTCCACAGCTTCTTATTCATGCAAGCACTTTATATCCTAGATTAGAAATGCCATCGACATTAAAAACATCTATGAATAAGATATTATAATTCCCATAATTCCCTCCTGGAAGTAAACTTCAGGTGTTTTGCCAAGAAAACACAAGTAATAAATAAATGAAGATTTGGATATATTTGAAGGATTACAGCTTCTTTCATTGTAACTAAAAATAGAAACATATTGGCTGTAATAGAATGCTTTCAGATTCTTCTCACAGTATTTGAAGCTCAACAGTTGAGTCTGTCTGCTCATTCACAGCTTCTCCCGTAACTGCTTTAGACAATAACTGGCCACGGCGTCCTGCCTTCACGTCCTGTTAGATTCACCTTTATTCAAAGGTGCTCCAAAGACATAACATAATAAATCTCTCACTTAGGATTTGCCTCACTTGGAACTTTAAAGAATTGATGCTAAGCATAACTCATGTTCTCCAACAGGTCCATCGAGTGCCAAGAAAGCACTAAATACTTGTTCTGTCAGCTCTGAGCACCTGGCAGATGGCCTCATGCTGTTTCACAGCCCCTTCCACTCTCTTCTGGCAGCATAGCACCATAATCATCAGCCTGTGTCAGATTTAGCTCATCCTGAGTAACTACAAAAAAAACCCCTTCTTCCTCACCCTTGCCTCAATATCTACATATTTCACAGAAAAATATAGGTAAAAAAGCAATTATTTATGTTCTCCTCATTCTTTACAAACCAGACAAAATGGACATTGAACACTCTTCTGCAGCTGTGTCATTTTATCATTTATGTACCAATTTTGGGAAAAAAATGAAAATCAGATCTCTGGGCGATTTGAATAATTAATGTTCAACAGCACTGGTGTTTGAGATACGTTGCATCCACTGAAATGGAAAACTGGGCAATTCACCAGTATTAAAAAACAGGATGAAAGACACTTTTGTTCCACTGGAGGAACTGCAATGTCTGTAAAAAAATTGAGAGTTTAAACAATCAGCATCCTTCAGCATAAACAAATAAAAGTAAAGTTTCTTTGAAATGTAGAGTCTAAATGAATATATATTACGAATACAAACTTTTTCCCATTGAGTATAGATTCCAACATGCTGTTGCGCAGTTAATATACTTTCCTGTTGCATCCAAGCTCAGTCAATACAGTTCAGTCTGATTTATTTCACCTCCTGCCATGAGGAAATCATTATTTTGAATGCAGATATGGAACCATTAACACAGCAACTTTTAGGCACATTGAAAGTTTCTGCAAATGGACCAAATTAAATTAAATGATCACTTGTACAAATTGCATGTGGCTGCTCTGAGGAAAACTAAAAATGAAAGCTCTTTGGCCCTGCAGGACAGACACTGGTAACCCAAGGTAAGCACCACTGGGTAACAACTATTGATTTATTCCTGCAGACGCGCACCACATGTTGTTTCTCCTTAGTATGTGCATGTCTCTGTGTTGGTTTCTATCAGATTTGATTTACAAATGTATAGATAATCCAATGTTGTAGATGTTGTGCATTTAATCATTCATGGATGGTGTATGTGAGATTTTAAAAGGAAATCACTTTGAATTACTTTGAATTTCACGGGACATGCTTAATGGCATTCGCGATCTTTCAGAGTTTACTGTTTCCCTCTGTCTTATTTAATCAAATGTGATGATACATTTGATCATCTGTTGGAGTACCTTTGCAGACGTAGGATAACACGCCAGGTTCAGAGTACTCCACTTTGTGCTTTCAAGCAAGGCTTCCTTTCCACAAAATGGAGACAAATCGATATCTCCACACTGTGGTGGCATTATTTGCCAGATCCCATTTCACCCTTAAGCGACCACTCTCTCTACCTTCACCTTGGATGATCAGTAGTAGGCTTGCCTTATGTTTGATTGCTGACTATCTTTATGCAACACCATGTTATCAATTATTAGAGACCAATAGAAACCCTTTTGAGAAGATTTGATAGACTATTTTAAAGGGTAACAAATATTTAATGAGACCAAGTCCAATTCACCATTGCTTTTAACACATGGCCAGTGTTTTGACCTTCTCCCACACTCGATTTCCTCTTTCCACCAGCATGATTCTGCTTATTTTGTGGCAACACAGTCCTGCACATGCAGTAATTGCAAAGCCATTGTTTACACCTGCAGGGTTATCTGTATGTGCATGCATTCAGTGGTAGACATTCTCTTGGAATTGCTAGTGTGTGAAACTCCAATCTAATCTATGTCTACAATAGTTCACTTTTTTCCCCCCTTTGCCTGTAGGGTCACAATGATTTTTTTTGGTTTATGCCTGAGTTGTTTTCAAAACAATGCCTGATTATGGTGTGAAAACTCCTCTTGCCTCCAGATGTCATTACACGTGCAACTCCGTCAAAACAGGCACATTTCATAAAATAGAGAAAGGTAAATAAAAAAGTGCAATTTGAGATGAAAGAGCATGAAAAAAACACATCATAATTTATTTTGGGCTCAGGAAGTGTTGCCTCCTTGGCTGTATTTTTATATCTTGATGCATTTTTACCTTTTTTAAAAAGTATTTGTTGTCATGGCTCACCATGATGGTAACACAGCCACTAAATTAGTTTTCTGAAAACAGACATGAAAAGGAAGAGCAAACTAGCCAGGCCCGCAGTGTAGATGGCTCCTCAGACCTAATCTTTGATTGTGCTCTTCTGGGACAATCTAAGATGGGACAAAAGCCTCGAGATGATGGCAACAAATAGTTGCAACGTAGTAAATGAGTATTGATCTGGCTTTGTACCTGAAACTGTCACACCAATGTCCCTGGGAGTGAAACTCAGGCTAAACTATTGGGCTGAACGCTGAACCCATGATAGCATCATTGCAACCGTAGTTGGTTGCTGGGATCTAGCTCACACGTGTTTGGAAAGTATGTTGTTCTCAGTCACATATTTTTCCACAGGGGAGGACCAAAATCAGCCTCCGTCTGCTCAGCCAGTTTTCATTCCCTGAAGATTGCAGATGGAAATTTCTGGGAGCTCAGTCAGTTGCAGTAAAACAACAAGATGTAATTTATCAACGTAAAGAAGGATTATTTTATGCCGAGCATTATTTTTCATGTGAGCTGTACCTTCAAATATACATGAACATATATAACTTATAGGGCAGAGTATTAATGAACATCTTAGAAAACGTTTACTTATATTGTTCTTTGTCATGAGAGTGTTATGTTTGCTGTAAATTCTTACATCTCTTTCATCAAGTAACTAACAAAAAGGTACACAGAGACGGGCAGTGTGTGACAGCCGGTTATTGTTTCCTCCCCTGCTCTACCAGCTTCTTATTTATCTGCGTTCATCCAAAAAGGGTGACGAGTGCCTGAAAAAACACCTCCATCTCTTTTTCAGAAATCATTTCTCCACTGTGTTTACAGTTAGTCTCAGTTGAAGATCAATGATGGGTTTCCCTTCTGTTTCAGCCTTTATCTACAGAAAAGCCAATTAACAGATGTTGGACATTCATTAGTAAAATACTACATTAGTGCTCGCTGATTAAAATTTGCTTCGTGAAAGGTTTTAAGTCGCCTTCCCCATTCAGAATTGATCTAAAAAGGCTTTTTAATTATTTCGAAAAATGTTTATCCAACACAATTAGAATATGAGCATGTGTCCATGCATGTAAAGTTAGTTTTCATGCTGATGTGCTTTGCATTATAGGTAATGGAAACAGTGCATCTTTGTAATGGTATATGTGTGAAATGTAAAAGCATGCTATCCATTTATGTGCATGAATGAGGTAGAACATCTCTGCAGCAGGGGTCTGTCGATTATAGCTGCGGCGGCGTGCGCTCAGTGTCACAAACGGCTGTGAGACGCTGCTGGCTACTGGGGTTATTCAACACCTCTGTGGGCGGTCTGAGACTCTAGGCACAGGTGCAGCACTCAGCTTCAAATGTCTCTCCCTGTAGGATGAAATACCGTGTGTGAGCTATTGTCATTTTCCCTCTATTTATGAAAATGGTGTTTGTCGCAGTTTATGTTTGGGGAGGCTTTGGATGACATTGGACATTGGATTATACCAGTGGCCAACAGGGGCAGGTAGTTGTTTTGTTTATGTGACACACACTAGTTTCCCTTAGAGCTAAATCTTTATACGTATTCACAACATGAGATTATTTTAATAAAGGTATGTCCATTATGTATTTTCATGCCCTGTGATTGCTTGTCGAGCATGTACCTTGCCTCTTTCCTGGTTGCAACTGGAATAAGCTCTAGCTCCCTTGTGAACCTGAATCAGATTAATAAGGTGTAGAAAATAGATGGACATATGAATGATTCATCCTGAAATTTAGGAATCGGTTAGATGCGTTAGCTGAGTTTATTTACAAAAAAGTTTTTAAAAAGTTACATTGAGTGCCATGATAGTGTACATTTTTTTTAATCTACTCGGATATCTAAAAAGATTTTTAAGTAGGCATTATCTATATACAGCCTCGTCACATTTTAAAAACAAGTACAGTATATAAAAACATTGTTATTTCGAGTAAAGATCCTTTCATGCCCTCATTTCTGTCACATTTCACTGAAAAATGGTCGTCAATCAGCAAGTTTGTACTGATACTGATTTGTAAACTGAACTTGTAAGAAAAATATTTGTTGAAAACTATCGTATCAGAAGTTGGAATTCTTACAGTTTGCAAATATTTTGTTTCTAAATAGAACTGTTTCAGCTTGAATATCGTTGCACAAAGAGAGGTTTATAGCCTCACCTACTGGATATCTGCGGGATTGTCCGCAACTGTCTTGTCTCCATTTCACTCCTTTTTTTACTCCACATAAGTTTCTTTCCTGCCATTTCATGTGCTGTGTTCTTTGACCCTCCCTCTCTCTTTGTCCAAGGCTAATTTCTCCTATTTCTCTTTTTTGTAGAATATGCCAGAACATAACAATGAGCTCCAACAGCACAGACCCTGGTCTCCTCCTGACTGTCATTCCCTCACCAGCGTCTACAGACTACCCACCATCCAATGCCCTCCACCATGGAGAAAGGGAAGGAGCACCTTGGCTGGTTTTAAATCCAGACTCTGTCAATGATAGTTCCGCTTTCACCAGCAGACTCTTAAATGTCAGTTTAACAAATGGAAATGAAACAGCTGCCATTCACCCACTGGGTGGTCACCCCGTGTGGCAGGTTATCCTCATCGTCTTGCTGACTGGCACGCTGTCACTGGTCACCATTGTTGGCAACATTCTCGTAGTGGTGTCCTTCAAAGTGAATCGCCAGCTAAAGACGGTCAATAATTACTTCCTGTTGAGTTTAGCTGTTGCTGATCTCATAATAGGCGTAATTTCGATGAACCTCTATACACCTTATCTTGTAATGGGCTACTGGGCCATGGGCAACTGGGCCTGTGACCTCTGGTTAGCAATTGACTATGTTGCAAGCAATGCGTCAGTTATGAACTTACTGGTCATCAGCTTTGATCGCTACTTTTCAGTCACCAGACCTTTGACCTACAGGGCAAAACGGACCACAAAGCGAGCTGGAATTATGATCGGCTTGGCATGGTTTGTATCGCTTGTCCTGTGGGCCCCGGCCATACTCCTTTGGCAATATTTCGAAGGTAAAAGGACAGTCCCTTCAAATGAGTGCTATATTCAGTTCCTCACAGAGCCTGTAACTACATTCTGCACAGCCATGGCGGCATTCTACCTGCCTGTGACAATAATGAGTGTCCTCTATTGGCGCATTTACAAGGAGACCCAGAATCGTTCAAAAGAGTTAGCTGGGTTGCAGGGTTCAGGAGGCCGTGGTGGAATAGGGGGAAGGGTTGGTAACATGGGTGGCGAGAGGTCACGTTTTATGCATCAGACAGGAAGTTCAAGAAGTTGCAGTAGCTATGAGTTAACCAGATTGTCCAAGAAAAAGAGCACATGTCGAGAGCTGGTTGGACGCTTTCACTGCTGGCCTGGGGTCCGATCCTGGAGACCTGGTAGTATCCGGCACGGAGATGGTGATCCGGACCAGAGCAGCAGTGACAGTTGGAACAACAATGATGCTGCTGCTTCTCTAGACCACTCGGGGTCATCAGATGATGACGACTGTGCCGGAGGAGAGATGATTTCCCAGAGTCATGCTATTTTTTCAATTGTTCTGAGCCTCCCTGGCATAAAGGCCGCCGTCAATTCACAGCTCACCTCATGTGAGGATCTGGATGCAGCCTCGGAGGAGGATCCCCTGAGGGGAACTGAGTGTAACAGAGACAGCCTGTCAACAGTCACCACCAACACCACTGCCACTACTACACCTGAGGGAACAAACAGCTCAGGAAATAGCTACCACCAACGATTCTGCTCACGCAAGTCTCAGTCAATGTCTTCAATTCAAGCTAACTCTAACCAAGGATTTCTGGATGGTACTCCAACAGTCGCTACAGCCGGCACTCACAGCACTACAGCCAGCACGGCCACCAAGTCCCCTACTGTCCCAATGTCCTTCAAAGATGCAGCTATGGCTAAGCGCTTCGCTGCCCGAGCAAGGACTCAGATCACTAAGAGGAAGCGCATGTCCCTAGTGAAGGAGAAGAAAGCAGCTCAAACTCTCAGTGCCATCCTCCTGGCTTTCATCATCACATGGACACCTTACAACATCATGGTGCTGATCAATGCTTTCTGTAAAGTGTGCATTCCAGAGACACTGTGGGCAGTAGGGTACTGGCTGTGTTATGTCAACAGTACAGTTAACCCAATGTGCTACGCGCTGTGCAACAAGACCTTCCGTACAACCTTTAAAATGATACTTTTGTGCCGCTGGGACCAGAAGAAAAGGAGGAAGCAGCAGTTCCAGCAGAGGCAGTCTGTGGTCTTTCACAGGAAGATTCCCAGGGAGTCCACGTAAATGAGAACCAGTTTGGATAGTTGTTCAGAGTTGACTGATTTAACACAGGACAAGGTAAAGGAAGAAGCCTCTATGTTGAGATTCTTCGCCAAAAGATCCTTCATGTCCTTCTTTGCTGTTTTGTTCGAACACAGCAAACCTATTGGATGGTGTTTGGTATGTGTTGTGTCGATGGTCCCGTTTAGCAAAGTTGTGTGGAGGTTTGCCTAAGGTGAAGTCAAGATATGGAAGTGTTGCCTTTCTTCCTGAAAATCTCTTTCACACAAGTAAAGAGAACATTAATAAAGTGGTAAACAATTGTAAAGGGCTTGCGTTACAGGAGAAGTATTGAAGTGCAATTGAAACAAACAGATGGCCTGTATTTGTCATGGGAGGAGGATTCTTATTTGTTATCATTTCCCTCTGCGGGTGGCTGGATTTGTAAAGTGCAAGGTGGGTTTGCATTTCCAGTAAAACTGTATCCGTAATATGTTCTTGAAAGCCAAGGCAAAAACAATTTAATGTTCACAGGCTTCTACATTTTGACAATTTACTGTGACATTTTATTGATTAGCATGTGTTTTTATGAGAGCTTATGAGAATTAAGTTTGTACATGAATATAGCTTTCCTGTGTTAAATGGAATATTAAGAAACAGTTCCTCAGTTGTGTCCCTTTAGTCAACGGATTTGTTGTTTGTATTATACATGTTTTTTAGTTTTTTTTTTCTCGGTATTCCAGAGATTTTGAGCCAGTGAGTTGTGAATATTCTGTGTGGCACCACAGTCAGTGAACTGCTGTTGTGTTCAATGTGATGTTGTGGTTTTTATATGGTGGAGACAATAAGTACATTGGGTGTGTTTTATGTACTTGCAGTTTTCTGTCAAAAGTAATGATTATAGAATGATAAAATATTCTCTTATTGTGCATTTGGGTATTTCTAACTTTGTGAAAGATTTTACACACAAAGATGGCCAATTAAAAAGAAATTCCTGTTAAACCAGCTTTAAGATTTCTACAAAACTATTAAAAACCCTTTTGGCAATGGCCAACCATATTTAAAACAGGAGCAATGGCGGTCTCTGGTGGCTGACCAGGACTACTGTCACTCAGAGTGCAATCATGTCAACATCTGCGCTGTAATTCAAACTCCTAAAAGATGACTGTGTGGTAATATGCATGCAGGCCATATTAGAAGAATGGCCACAATCACCGAAGGCATCATAACTGTGCTTCTTTTGAAAAAATAATGAAATCTTGCAGCATATGATTTGTATATACAGTTGACACCAGTCTTGCTATACAGTATCATGTGTACACACCAACAATCAAGTAAAAATGATTGATTTATTGGAATTTTCAATTTGTCATGCACTTTGTGGTATTTGTATCTTAAATAAATATTTTACAGTATTTCTACACCCAAATCTTTAAGTATTTATAATATGGGAAATATACTGAGGGTAAAAGATAAACTCTATGATGGTAAAAGTAGTTTATCAAGAAAAGGATTCTTAAGTGTAGGACACAGTGGTCATACTCAGTGACACATATCTGACTTGTGTATAAATCCTAAAAATAAATACAAAAATTTGTAAAATCCCAAGTCATTCTATAATAAGTATTTTTCTGCTTCGGACACATTGTGCTCCGTTGAGTCTCAGTGTGCCTCTATACATGATGAATTACAATGAAAACTGATTTATTTTGTGCTTTAGTATTGGGGATGTAAACTACCGAAATGGTGAACAGTTTGTTTCATTTTAAAGATGTCAGTTATACTATTTTAAGTCAATAAAATGAAATAAAAAACATCTCTGTGAAATTGTTTCTTTTGTGTATTGCAAACAAAATCCTTATGGGATTTGAAATATAAGGTTTTAATTTGTTCTCAGATTTGCATCTGAGCCCTAAATTCTGCAGCTGCAGTATGAGGAAGCAGGTGAGCAGTTTCAGTCATGCTGTGTTGAAACGATTTTCTGTTTGTATAAGTTGAGTTTTTTTTTCTTTTCTATATCAATAATTGATGAAGACAATGTTGAAAAGGGAACATTTAAAGATTTGTTAGAATGAAGTATGCCAGAAATCTTGGTACTAGCTTGATTGTCAATTTTTTGTGGTTAGTAATTGCTGTTGTATTGACATGATTCGCCATCGAACCTATTTATATAAATAATGCCAAAGTATTGGCCAGTCTGTTATTCAGACAACATCCACCGTCTCTATTATGATTATGGCCATATTATGTTAGCACAGGGTCATAGAAGTCCCTTAAATAATTTCTAAATGTCCAAGGGGAATTGCATTTTTTTCTACATTGCAATAACTCAGGGGTGACTTTTGCCCTTCATTCAAGTGACAAACACATCAGGATGATGTAAATTAGGATATTTGCACTTACAGACAAATTCAGTGGAGGATGATAACTGTGGTTGTTGAAAAGCTACTCCTTCACAAACAAAATATGCTTTGTCTTATGACATGAAATGATTACTTCCAAGTGTAAAGTTTTATTTCAAGTGTTATGTCAAGTCTGAATCATTATAGGAAACAGAATGTAGAATGAAAAGGTTTTCTTTTGGATTTTTTCCACAAAAAGGTCACAATCTGCTTTATGAATATTCTATATAGCAATTTCAAAATAATACAGAATCTGATTATCTAACACTAGTCAGGAGTTGTTTTTTTACTAGTCTTTATTTATTATTTTTTATTTATTCACCCTTTCCAACATGGAATTGAATCAGATATCTTAAGATAAGGATTTTAATGGGGAGACTCAGACGTATGCCCTTCTTCATGTTTTTTTTAACCCTTAAATTGCTGTTAATATCATTTTGATTATTTTGTGCAAAACACTTTTCTTTTTACACTATGTGGGTGAATTAGAAATATCAGAAAACCTGCTGGCATCTGTTGGCTGGACACAGCTGAAGCTTATTTGCTGATTGAAGGGATGGACTTTGAAGTGGCTGTGACGTGTAGCAAAACAGGAAACTTTTTTGGACAGATCTGAGATTACTTACTTATCATACTTAAGCTGATGAAATAATTGTCTTATATCTGATCAACATGACTCCTGTTTCACTGTCTAACAGAAAAAAACTCACTAATTGTCTAATGTCAGTTGCATAAACAAAAGTTTTTTTTTAACCTGTCCACACTGCTGCATGTTCTCGTGATGAGGCCTGATGAAGTTAGTGAGGGGGAGTCTCAGACAAAGCCAAATTCAAGATGGCCATAGAGACTAGACATGTGATGAGGAAAATACCAACTTCATGTGACCCATGGCTAAGGAGCGGCTCATAGACGAAGACAAATACCCACTTGTGTCGATTTCCTCAGTCTTCACTAAACCAGTGAGGAGAATCCACAAGTCAGGCAAGTAAACTGCATTTGAATGATTTTAAACCTAACAGAAAAGATGTATTTTTGCTGTACTGTTGTCTAAGCTGAATAAAAATATAGCATTGACATAGAAGTTTACATTTGCAATTGATTTAGCTCATTTGTTTTAAAGTGAAGTCTATATATAATTTTGGATTTTACCAAAGACTAATCGAAGGACATGTTTAGCTGGCCAGGTTTTCTTTGTTTAGGTAAACACAGTTTAAAGAGTGGGTCTTTCCAAAGGTCAGGATCAAGAATAGAAATAATTATGTGTAGTGATGTCTATGTGAATGCTTGGTTCTTGTTTTGATTTCTAAACTAAAGAAGGAAATCATTGTATTATCATTTACAGGGATCAAATTAGCATCAGGACTCTAATTGATTCAAAGTTTGAAAAATTAAATGTCTTGGAAAAATACTATCTATATTTTTATGTTATGTGGCAGTTTGAAAAAATCTTTTTAAGGACAATAATCAAATGTAACTTTATTAACTATCAGACATAAAAAAGAGCTCTGTTACATCATGGGCTAAACATCTGTACCGTAGATTGTGCAAGTTTTTATTTATTTTTATTTGTTTCTATATTGCTACTATTGATGTTTTTTTCTTCGTAGTGTCTCTGGTTAGTAACAATGATACATAAAAGTTACACATAAATACATTGAATCTTCTAAAACAGATACCCATGTCTCTGAGATTATTTAAGTACAATTTGAATATTACAACGATGGTCTGAGGAAATTAAAGAAAAATCTATTGATATAACAGTAATTTATTTTAAAATTGGGGCAATGAGAACACATTTGACATCATCACACTTTGTGTACATAAATTAATGTATAGATGAAAACACAAGATACAAGGTAAAATTTAAAACTTCAGGCACAGCCTCTAAAATGAATGGAAAGAGATATCCGAACTTGTCTTCTAATTGTTATTTTCAAGATACATTGAATATGCAATGAGACTGAGAGATGTTTTTCTTTCTCCCTTTTCTTCAGCCTGTGCAGATCTGCTTCTATCTGGATGAAGCCAGCGTGGTCATAATGCACACTATTAAGACGGTAGAGACTCAAGTTCCCTTCCTTAAAGAAAGTTTCTTCATGTCAACCTTCAAAGGCAGGAGGAAGAGCAGTGTCACACACATCCTACATAAACAGCAGCACTCACTTCTGAATCAACAGCAGTGCATTTTAGAGCACCAGCAGCACAGTCCTCAGCATTTTAATCCCAGCCCAGTTGAAAATGGAGCAGGACAACAAACTCCTGAGCATCAGCGGCTTGCTCGCTCTGTCAGCAGTCCGTTATGCAAGACACCCGAGCTCGCGCGAGCAGATGGGGAAAGGAAGGAGGGGCAAAAGGAGAGAAAGGCTCACATAGGAAGTGAGGATGTGCAGGGGAGGGGAGGGGAGCGTGCAGCTGTCAGAGCCAGTTCCCTCCTCCTCTCAGCATCAGCAGAGCTGGGGGAGCTGGCATCATCCTCACAACTGCCATTAACTGTGGTGGGAAGACAGCAGGGATTAGCTAGCTCTGGGAGAGCTCTAGCAAACCAAGGACCATCAACAGCAGCAGCCCAGGACGAATCCCATTATGCCCCGGCCCGACCCCAGCAGCATGGCCTGCTAGCCAAGGGTGTTCGTCTACTCAGGAATATGGGCAACCAGGAAACCAAGCAAAGGAAAGCAGGGGGAAGTGGTGGAGCAACAGGGGATGTCTCCTTTGAGGGTGAAGCGGAAGAGAGAGAAGTGGAGAAACAATCCAAGAAATCCCACAATAAGATAAGTAAAGGAGGAGGTGACCATGGCAGTAAGAAGAAACAAAAGTCAGAGTCAAAGGGTTCTATGTTTTCTGGAATGAAGATCAGGAAGAGTTTATCCAAGGTAAAAGGTTTGTCTAAGGATGACACGTTAGAAGATGCAAGACCAGAACATGTTGGCAGAGCTGAGACAAAGCCTGGTGCAGAAGCTAGCCATTCTGCGGTTGATATGGGCATGTTATCAGATACCGAGAGGGATCTCAGTCGTTTGACTAAAAACAGTCCACCGTCTGTGGAGGGGTTTGGCCGAAAGATGAGCTCTGGGTCGGATGCTGACCTGTACAGCTTTCACTCTGCATCAGCTGAAACTGAAGATTTATTTTCTGATATCCAGCAAACCATTCGAAATCAAGGTGTGGTCAGTGACATGCTGATGGAAATTGCACCAAGCCCTTCAAATGGAGGGCTGACTTCCAAGACAGTCACATCTCCCCATCTGGAAAAGAGGTCGTTCTTCTCATCTGTTAATGAAAGTGTAGCTCAACAACTGCAATCTAAGAAAGTAGAGACTGATAACACTGAAATACCCATAACAAGAAATTCATCGACCGAGAGTGGTCCATCATCTTCAGCTGAGAGAAGCAGTGGCAGCATTTTCCCTAAAACTAACAGCACTCTCAGCTTCCAGGACACTACTCCCACCACCACCACCAACACCTCATATGAGAGTGCTGAGGAGCCCCAAGATGATCTGGAGAGCCCAGATCTGGTTGTAGAGCCAACTCAAGAAAACTGGGCTTCACAGAACAAAATCACTTGCTTGTCATCTGGCCTGTTGGATCCTATATTTACAGGAACAAGCTCTATTGGAACTCACAAGAGTGCAAGCAGCTTGGACCTGTCTGTTGAGAGGGATGAAGTGGAACGTGCCAGACAAGACTTTCTGTCTCTTAAACGAAGGAAGAGTAGCATGTCCATCAGCTATCTGACAGTAGACAGTCCCCCTGTCTCCCAGACTCGACGGACATCTGCAAACTCCCCTACATCTGTCAAACTCTACCCTCCGGTCCACCCATCCTATGTTAAGACAACCACACGGCAGCTCACGTCTCCAGTTGGTTCCCCCCTCACCAGTCCCAATGTGCCACGGAAAACTGATAACACTGAGTCCGTGGACTCCAGCAGAGCCGAGGGGTCACTTAGGCGCAAGCTGAGGTCTTGCTCCATCACGGGGACCCATAGTGACTGGTCTGAAGACCTAGATGAGCTGGGAAGAGATGAAAATTCTGTGACTAAATCCTCAGAGCAGGAACCCGCAGACAAGAGTAACACAAGTGGTATCTACTGGACTTTAGGTTCAAAGAGATCACATTATGGGAGGAAGAGCTCAACTTCTACAACATCCTACCTGGATGTTTTCTCTGGTGAGTCAAATATGAAAACATTTTACTACATTATCAGTGCAGGAGAAATGTTTTCTGAAATGAATACTATTGGTAGAAAAATGTTCAAATAAATATCTGGTGTTGGAAGACCTAAAATACAGGATTTCATAAAGACCTTATTCATTCCAAAAGCCCCATTAGGTCAGATGTGACTTTAGGATCTGCACCTGCACAGTCAAATTAGGTCATAACTTTGAACCTACTAGAATCTTCTCCTCATGTAGGTTTAAGTAGCTTTTGCATCTCACAAATCATTTCAGCAGGATTTTTTACTTCAAGATGGAGCAACAGCTCATGAGAGTAAAGATGAAACGGTAAAAGGGTTTCTCGGAGAGACATGCCTTCAGAGCAAACATCTCCCTTTAATCAGACAATGTCGCTCTGTCCTCTTTTGTGCTGTGGGGCCTTTGGTGAGCTCAGCTGTTGTCTACTGTCTGTTGATGTGCTCATACAGAGTAAGCTGCCGCAGCACCCACCAACAGTGATGCTCTCCTCAGATTGCACTGGCTCAGATGCACACACTGGCTCAGACACACACACTGGCATAAACACATGCACGCATTGGGCATTTGTTGATGTTAAACACAAGTGACAGTTTGTCTTCATGATAGAAATTCGTCATGAAATGAGATCCACTTGAATTTTTTCCAGGTAAACTAAATGCACCAAACAAGAGAGGCACATTGCATCTTAGATCCACATTGAAATTTGAATGTTGAACTTCCATAGGTGGTAATTTGTCGTGTCTTCATATATAAATTTACAAAGTGGATGTATCTGGATTTGAAAGTCTAAGTAATTTAGTTGTTCTGTAACTTGCATAATTTGTCCTTCCAATAAAGAAGGGAAAAAAGATAACACTTGTTTAGTTCCTTTCAAACTTGTCTAAACCTTAATAAACCAACAGCACAACCTAGTGAATGATAAGATTCTGATGCTCAACAAGAAATGATAATATTCAAAATGTTATATCCTAGCCAGGAGCTGTGGCAAGAAGACAAATTAAGCACTCTTCACTGAATTTTCTGCTCACCAGGGCATTGTATTTTCAATGCATTGCTATTTATTCAAATACAGAGTTTGCAAGCTACAAAACCACATTTAAAGTTTTAACAAATAACACCAAGTCTACTCACCTACATGCAAATGGTGTGAACTGTGTTTGCACATGGAGGTGTTTAATTATCACGTCTAAATCTGAAGCATGTAAAAATTGCCCTCATCTAGTTTCTCAGTGATATCAGAGTATTTGCCATAATATAAAAAAGTAGAGCACAGAATAAAAATTCTTATTGTGCTGCTCTCACAAAAACACCTTTGCTCTGTTATCAGGTCGTACCCTGTTGGACAGGCTTTGTTTACATCACGGAAATGGGTCTGCAGAGGAGGAAGCAAAAGAAATGTGTCACCGAATGCTGGTGTATGGTCTGCTGCAGCCCTTCACTGACAGTACCACGGAGCACCACAGCGATGGGACAGTCTCAGCTGTCTTCAATGTGAGTTTACTCCCTTCACTATCTGCCATCACACTTGTTTCACAAAACTGACCACACACAGTAAGTTCAGGTTGAGGTGTTTCTTTGCTAATTTTTTAAATTATAGGAGCAGAAATTTGAACGTTTAAGGGTGGATTCATTTTCATGTGCTCCGACTATATAATCTACCACTTTAAAACTTGTCCCACTTTTACTGCAAACTATATTTCAAAATTCCTGATTCTTTGTAGATTCTTATTTAGTAAGAGGATTTGGCCCAATGAAATAGTTGCTTGCCTTACCTTCTTGTAGTGTTTCAGTTTGAAAACTATGAACTGGTGGGCAAAAGATATGCTATGTAAATGTTATGCAAATGTAATCCAGTATGTTTTACTATGGTTTGTGTCCTATTTGATTTGATAACCTGATGAGCAGCAATGGATGTAGACAGTGACTTTGCGAAGGCTGACTTCATGAATCTTTAATTTTCCATTCCAGTAATGCATAGCTCAAACCTAATCATACATGCCTCACAGTCACTTGCACTGTTCACTACGACCCTTCAAAATGATTTTTATCATGTTAACATGATGCTGATTCATTTAACTGATAATTATTTCATGTTCTGTAGGTTTGAATTAGAATACTGAATAACTCCGGTCATCCATCTTTGTAATCCCACGTGGTTTTGTATAATTTTATCTCAGAGAGAGATTTATTGTATGTGTCTTACACTTTAATGAAAATTGAAAATGTTAAATATGCCAGTTTAGAGTTACTAAAGTCCAGTGCAAAAGGACAAGTATGAGGTACTCATAGATGTTCAGGCATTTTCTCTCATGACTAGATTAATGGCATTCCCTCTGACACTAAGTCTTGCACAGGAACACAAATGCATGCTTCAGTAGACCATCTGCTGACCACGTTACGTAACAACTCCACGTGCCTTGGGCTCAGGCTGCTCTTCCATGGCAAAAAGCTCAACATGTCAGGATTGAACATTGTCCCTACTCTTGTCTTGCCCTGAAGGGCAGCATTATTCAACTTGGCCATGAATAACCTTTACTGCAGTCATCACAAGTGCAGATCTCATTATTAAGGATTTCTATCTTGTAGCTCCTTAGACTTGTAAAATGTATTCTCAGTCATTCTGTCTCTCATTGGAATGTCTTTTTATACATCAAATATTTATGTTCTCTAAATCCAAAATAAAGTTACTTTTAGAAAATAAATCACTTTTTGCATCTACAATTTTTTTTTCTCTGCAACAATTTTTTCCATTTTCTTAACAAAACATGAATATCATCTTCACTGTAATAGATATATTTTTTGGAGTAAAGAAATTTATGAGAAACATCTATCTCGGTTCACATTTGGCTTCAGAATTAAATTGGCCTGTGGACATTTGGTAAAACATATCTAGCAGATGAATACTCTTTGAGCATGATTTTATTTAAGTTTGGGCTCTGAGAAAGCCACAAAATACAGCTCATGTCTTTGAAAAAAGTGTAACTCTTCATGCTCACATGACCACATATTGATGCTAAATAGATTAAGCAGGTTGACTACTTAATAGTGTGTTGGTCTGTGTGTTATCCTGCGATGGTACCCGGCCTCTTGCTCAATGACATCTGGGACAGGTTGTAACCCCTAGGACCCTGAATTGGTAAATGAAGGTACAAACATAAAATAAGTACTTATCATTATGGAAATTAAGTCAAACCTTTATTAGTAAGGCTACCTCATTTCTCTACAACAATTCTCTTCTCTCTTAAAACTTACACCCAGAAAATGTTCCTTCCTTCCTTTATGAGCTGGTTCTGCTGATAGTCATGTATATTATCACCCAACTTTAATAGACCAATTGCCTTTTGTATTAAAAGTCACACTTTTCCTGTTATGGATCTTTAGCCGATATTATTTCTGTAATTTGATTTAAGAAAAACTACTAAACTTGTCACAAAAAGACATTTTTAACTGTTTTTAATTGCATTTGTTGACTCTTAATGTAAAGAATTTTGTTCCTGTCAATATTTAGTGGTCAAGAACTCAAACAAAAATTTCTTCAGATATGAATTACTTACTTTGTTACTACCATATGGTTCTCTAGTGAAAATCTGTTTCTTATGCAAGCTTTATAAATGTTTTTACCTTAGTAATTTATCCGTACTATAAATACTGACAGACCTGGGACTAGGGACTGCAGAATGTCAGAATTTTATTTTGGATGCTTTTAAGTTACTCAAATATGTGTGGATAACTTTCAATTATGGACAATGATACTAATGCAAAGAGGAAATATGGCCATGGTGAGACGCATGGCTGCATCTCACCATATCGAAAGGCCCCACTCCTCAGAGGAGGATGACTCCTTTATTGTATCAGGTGTATTTTCATATTCTTGTTTTCTAAACTATGTGAAGGAGGAGCAGCTGTACACCTGGGCATCGGTGGGCCTCCCGGTGTCTTCCCACCTGTGGGAACTCTATGGGGGGCGGACTTCAGGCCGTGTGCAGCGTTTGAGATCCCCTTTGCATAGATCGACCAAAACCCCTGGTGCTCTGCACTTTCAGGTGGGTTACACCGTCTGCGCATCAATCAATACTTCATGACTTGTATGGTTCATTATAAATACTTTGACTTTCTATTTTAAAACCTTCTAGATGTAAATACTCTGTACAATATATTTTTAAAAACTTGTAAAAACCAAATAATCTACATGGATGAAGTTTGGATTTTTTTTTTTTTACCAGACTGACACCCATGGACACAAATTTGTCATGGTATTTTACGAAACAACATAATGACAAAATACAAATTTTAAACTAGATGCACAGTAAGCTGAATAAATAAAAAACTACATTTACAATGCTGATTAAAAAAATGGAAGATTAAGATTTTGAAGAATTCTAAGATTTTTATCCTTCCTCCTGCCCAACTTTATATTTCTCTCATACTAAATACACAACATTGTCCTAAGTAATCTGAAAGTCTAAGTAAAGACAATAGCCAAAAAACAAAGAATATTAGAATTTTTATTATAGAAAAGACTTTTGAATCTTAATTTTTTAACATGAAAAAAATTAATATTGGGAATGCCAATGGTTATAAAAGTAGCCGATTTAAAAAAAAAAATAGCAGTTTAATACTTTAATGGTACATTGCTCCTTGTCCACCAGAGGTCAGACTTGTTTTGACAGAAGGTTAAATTACAACAGAAAAAAACTATTCTTGCTTTTTAGAACTCAAAGTGGATGAAATGAATAAAACGGCCTTTGTGGCTAATCATACTCTTTAAGATGCAATAATGTGAACACAATTTGGAAATATGTAAAAGAAGCCAGAAATTCCTTCCAATATGAGGCCCAGTGAGACTCGCTGTCTCTAGGGTCAAATCTCTTGGTATCCCCTCATCCCTACTCTAACCAGTCTGGAGCCAAAGGTCTGACAAAGTCTAGACATTATGGATTTCATGACCTTTTCTCAGCCTTTTTGCTTTGGTAATAAGCCTGCTTAGTTTTGGGTAGCTGGCTATGAACGTATTCAATAATAAGGTGCCGGATATAGTTTTACATAAACATAATGCATGTACAAGCAAAATGTATTTTATTTATATTTTTTCAAGTGGCAAAATGTACATTTCTTTTTTGCACTCTTTTTTTTAACCTTTCTTATTGATAAAATTTGAATATATGATATTTGTTTTTCTCTTTTTATATTTTATTTTCCATCTGTCTGGTTCACTGACAGACAGAATCCAGTAGGTTGAAGTCAGGTCTGTCATCCTCAGAAGATGAAAACGGTGTCATCCCTCACCTGGAGAAAACAATTGATGATCTGCAGGCTAAGATTGCTGCGATGCAGGACCAGCAGGCCTCCTCTGCGAAGAGCGCTGGAGATAAAACAGGAGCCATAGGTAGTGGGCACCTCAAAATGCTGCAGATGAGGGAAGGAAGACCGGAGAAGATGAGCCAGGAGGTTTCTGTTCAGACCTCACCTGTGGATGACGGGTTCAAGTTTGATGTGCCTTTGAACAAAGGATCCTCCATCCCCAAATCTAGAGAAAGTTTTGTGTGCACTTGCCAGCAGAAGCAACAGAGCACCCCCCACCCTGTTCCTCCACCTCCCTTAATCACAGGCAGTATGCCCCCACCACCTCCACCTTTACCAGGGGCAGCCATCCCTCCACCTCCACCCCCACCTCCTCCTTTACCTGGTGTTGGGCCCTGTCCACCTCCACCCCCTCCTCCTCCTCCTCCACCAGGTTTTGGACCTCCACCCCCACCTCCTCCACCACCAGGTATGGGTCCTCCCCCTCCACCTGGAATGGGCCCCCCTCCTCCGCCCCCACCCCCAGGCTTTGGCCCTCCGCCACCACCAGGTCCCATGCCGTCCATGATGCTCCAGGAAACTGGCCCTGCCAAGGCTATGATAGAGCCCCCCAAGCCAATGAAGCCACTGTACTGGACCCGGATTCAGATCCCCACAAAAAAGTAAGGATATGCTTTAGAATTTGGAGATAGATATGGATCGCTTGCGCAAAGATTTTCTCCGAACGGTAGAGATTTGAGAGGAAGCTTGTCCACTTAAGATAAAGATCGTCCACATGCTGTAACGATAATGGAGATGCTAACATTGTGGAAAATAAAAGAGATGCAGTCCAGGCATTGTGATCAGCAGAGAGTAGACTGGAATGGGGTTTTTTTTCCTTCCTTATTAGGGCTTGAAATTCTGTAGCTGGGTGAAGCCTACATGCCACTGAATTGGTTAGCTGTTGAGTTTGACATGTATATACGGTATGGATTCTGTGGCGTTTATAATTTGTGTCAGAGACGGTGTTAGATGCACCTTTTTGTATTTTAACCTTTCTGTGTTTTGTTTTTGTTGTTTTGCTCTGCCTTCAGAAGTACTGGCTCACTGGTGTGGGAAAACATTGAAGAACCCACAGTAGATTTTGAAGAATTTGTGGAACTTTTCTCCAAAAGTGCCGTCAAGGAGAAGAAGAAGCCCATTTCGGACACAATCAGCAAGTCAAAGGCCAAACAGGTACACATATTCTGATACTTTATAATCGTCTGTTGTTAACAATATTGGTACAACAGATTTTTTTTCAGAAATAAGGCACTTATCCAGTCCTGGATTTCCCAATCCTCACTTCCACTCCTCTTATGACTCAGTCCTTTCCATTTCTCCTCACTGTCGCTCCGAGAGTTGCTTTGAGTGACGGGAGGAACTGCTGCAGTCAGACAGTTATTATGTGGTGTGAGCTCTGGCTCCCAACCGACTCCCTTGTGACCACCTAGTGGCACCGCGCCAATGACTCGCGTGCGGTGAAGAAACCTCACGGCCAGGATGACTGCCGAGAGAGAGTGGAGAAGTGAAATGAGTCGAGGAGTGGGAAGCTTGGGAGTTGTATTTCATACTATGGTTCCTCCCATTGTGCTTTCTGAATGACTTAGTTTAATAGCCAGACTCTTTCCCTCCCCAGTGCACATTATGCCACTCCATCAATCTGCAGTCAAACATCTGATCTACAGTTCAGAACTGCTGTCAGGATACTAAAGTTGATGTGCTGTTTGTCAAAAGTAAGTGTTTAAATCACATATGATGTGGCTCCAGGGAAGAACATTTCACCCATCACCCATAATTGATACTCTACGGGATCATTTGCAGTCGTTGTACAGGTATAATGTTCGTATCAGGCGTACATTGTTGGGAAATCCTTTCACTTTATGGTAAGAGTTTAATGAAAAGTCAGTTGGTGACATATTTTAGTTTTTTAAAAACTGTGTTTAAAAAACAGTTTCAGAAATATTTCAAATT
Source organism: Menidia menidia (assembly GCA_907169785.1). Taxonomy (NCBI): domain Eukaryota; kingdom Metazoa; phylum Chordata; class Actinopteri; order Atheriniformes; family Atherinopsidae; genus Menidia; species Menidia menidia. Next base: position 6,549,015 of record CAJRST010039999.1, read on the forward strand.
TAAGTGTTTAATTACATTCCAACAACAACAAAAAAATCATGGTTGGAAGTCAATATATATGTAATCCAGTTTAGTATTTGGACTAAAATGAGTTTTCTCTTTATAAAAGATATTCTTTTGAATTGATGGACATCATTTTTTAAAAAGGTTGCAGGAGTTATTTTGGTATATCTGCCAGTGAGTTACTTAAGAAGGAAAAAAAACCTTACCAACCTGAATTTGAAGTCCACATCTGGCATGTATACAATTCTTAAACACTCCCTTCCTAGACCTTAACAGTTGATAACATCTCTCACCACCTCAATTATCCTCATCCTCCTGGGCACTGTGAACTCGGCTGCTTTTTGACATGTATCCTCCTAAGAGCTACCACCAGACAGCATCTATGATCATCGTGACTTGGCCACTTTAAAGGCCTCAGAAGACATAATAGCTGTTAAGAATTACTGTCATTGCCCAGTGTCAAGGGTGAACCCCTTTTATCAATCGTGAAAAACTTGAGGGTGAACTGTCCAGCTGCTGCCTTTTTTATTTTATTTTTTTTACAGTGAGGTGCACTGAAAGAGTGAATATTCAACAGCTTCATAGTAGGAGATTGGCATCTGTTCAATACCGGAAATGATAAATGGCAGCATTCATTTTGAAAGAATCTATATTTGTTCAAGTTTTAAAGTGATGTCCAACTAAAATTCAAACACAAAACTTTTATCTAAATCAATAAGTAATCTAGAAACATTGTTTCTGCTTATTTGTCAGTCGTTTGGCTTCTAGTATGTCGGAAAATAATGAAATAGGCCCTTATCCCAAAAGATAGTCAGTTTATGATCATAAGAGATAGAGAGGCTGTAAATTATCTGCAGCCTTGGTATTCTTGTCTGAAAAAATGCTTTAAATCCTCTCTAGTCATGCCCATAGCTATGGGTGGGGGGTTTAAACAAATAGTCTTCCATAAATCATATTTCTCTGTTTTTTTCCATCGACAAACGGTCAATTACCAGCTTGGAATTCTTTAAATGGTATGTGCATCTTCTCTTTCAATAAAGAATTCAGACATCTTTCCAGACTTTACCAGTTGGATAGAGTATGTCCCCTGCAATGCTGATATATGTGCAATGTTGTTTTCCAAATCTTGTGCAAGATGCCTTTCAGGCCAGGATTGACCTCAAAACCAGCAGGGATGACATGGGAAAAATATTGCTTGTTTTTATAGCCACAATTTTTTTTTTTCTTAATTTAAATTTTCATAGAAATATATATGATAAATAAATAAGCTGTTAAAATGGTATTGTAGAATATCCAAAAGACACACAATGTTTAATGCATTTGGTTTATCAACTCAATAATGCAATTATTCAAAAAGAGGTTCTAACAAGAAGACTAGAGCGCAGAGAGTGAAGAGTTCCTGGGGGCTAATGTTAGTTAAGAGATTGGATAAGGAGATTGGCTGTCGGTAGTTATGTACATAATGGGGATTTCTATACACTGACTCCATATAGGAGTCAGTGTGTGAGGTGTTAGATTTAGAGATGTCTGAAATGAAAATTAAACAGGTTGACCAAGCCTTAAATGATGCACTCATTAAGGGCTACTTCTAATTAATATTAACAAAAGTATTTCTTTTAACCCAAAATCTATGAACATTTGGTTCCCATGAGGATATTAAAACATTGTGTCAGATCAATCTTTCTGGGTATTTTTGTTGAAAACGTTAGACATAAAAATTTCAGTCATGGTTGATGAATGGAGCTGTTTTTTATTATGAAAAGAAAAACTAATACATTTCAAGAGTTTTCATTTCAAAACATAAAGAACAAAGTGAACTCTCTCTCTCCTAGACTGTGGCCCTTTTTGTACTTTTAAACGAATCCAGCTGGGAAAACGTGATTGAAGACGATATCACGACTATCAAGCAGTCACCCAATGTCACAGTCTCATGAGAGAAGCAAGCCAGTATTCCAGCTCAGTCTCCCTGCCCCTCCAAACTGTGGCTGGGCTGGGCAAAACAGACAGTTGAGGCCTGGTGATATAACTTCCTGTGTGTTTAAGAGGTCTGTGGTCTGTGTGATCTGGTTTCGATGGCAGCGTTCTGTCTGGATCACAGTGGGCTGCAGGTTTCCTGTCCTGTCCGTTTGCCACTTTGCAACCCAGTGAATGCTTCTGCTTACTCAAGCCAGCTCAAGCGAGTGGCTCATGTCTCTCTTTGGATGTATTTCTTCTTGAATGATAACTCTGGCTTGACATCCAACACCTGTTGGTTTGACAAGTTGGAGCTTTTAACTTAATAACCTAAAATTCTATTTCTTTAAGATCTTTTGCCATGGGTTTCCATGGTTTCAGTTGCAAGCTATGATTACAACTTGATTAAACTTGCTTAGCCTTAAGAGTGTCCCCAACATGGGTAAATAATATGAACTCTGCTCTGAAAAAGCCCCCCTGTAATATCCCTGTTTTCTGCTCACATCTCCTATCATTGTCTTCTAGGTTGTGAAACTGTTGAGCAACAAGCGTTCACAGGCTGTCGGCATCCTGATGTCCAGCATTCATCTTGATATGAAAGACATTCAGAATGGTAAATGTTATGCAGTCCTGCTCCTAACTCTATCCTTCCAGTAGCTTTGACACTTAATGGAGATATAACACAAGTAATTTTCAAAGGGATATGTATTGGTACATTGGTACATTATGAGTAAACTGAAAATGTTACTTTTATCCATCGGATTGTGCCAGTGGTACTTTTCAAATGTATTCAAGTGCAAAATGGATTAGCTAATTCATTGATGACAAGAAAGAAACGAACAGTTTTTGGAACTTTGCCACCATGAAAAACCTTTTTGCGCCTTGACAAACGTTTGAGTGAATTCCATGCCTTAATCTCATGCAGGCTTCATTACAGTCAAAAACTTTGTGTCTGCAGCTTGTCACAAAACACTGCAGCTCCACTCCTGACAGGCGCTCATGATTGAGAGCTCTTTTTGTCTTTTTTGATTCCATGTGCTTGTTTCTGCAATTTTTTTCTCTCAAAATGTACTATTTGTTTTTACGTCTTCGTATGGGTGAGCTCCTTTTTGTCCTTGCGGCTTTACGCTTCCCCAGAGATCTCTGAGATCAACTGAACAGATGCCCATGGCTGTAATGAGGCATATTTTGCATTGTGTGCATTATAGATATTTTTCATCACAAATGACATCTTGTACATACTGACTTTGGTCTCTTCCAAAGTAGAGGAAATGTAAAGGTTCCACAACAGTGCCAACTCAAAACAGTTCACAACTGTTCTTTTTTCAAATCTCCCAAGTGATTGGGAATCCCAGCAGAGAGAACCTCTTAGTTCCTCCTAATTAAAATGTGTCTTTTGGTAAATGGTTTTGGTTTATGACTGAATACCAACTCCAATTCTCATCTGCATAAAGATGTTGACTGCAGATGTTGACTAAAATGTCCAAAGAGAGGTTTTCATTTGAGCCTCACAAAAGCTTTCTCGACTTCCTTTATGTAGAAATTGAACTTATGATTAGTTGCAGAAGAGATGCATTTAGTTGCATTCCAGACAAGACACATAACACATTGAGTAGGCTTGACTCACTACCAAACCACAAAGTTCAAATTATTGTCATTGTGTAGATTTTCATTGTTGGTCATCCAATTCTCAAACAAATCTTTGTCTACCTTTCAAGTGAGATTGTGCTCCAGTGACAATCTTTACCAAAGCGAGCTGACTTCATCTCATAAGTGCTGAAAGACATTTGAGCTATTTATCCATTGTTACACTCCTGCTGTCTGGTTTTTCATGCTCTCATTTTGCGTAATTGCTCCCCATTTAACACCCACATCATGTTTTTCTGCGGCTCTCTGTCTCTGATGAGTTGTCACCATCTTGTCTTGGCAGCTCTGTTGAAGTGAAGTCATTCCATCCAGAGATGTTGATGGGAACAGACTGTCTTCCTGTTATAGTTACTCTCTGATTGCTCACCAGTATTCGCTCATCTGTGTGTCCAAACACTGTTCTGTCTTCCCCTTTTCATGCCAATCCTACAACAACGTTGCATTTATTACTTCCTCAAACCTTAATCGCACTGCACCACAACACTCTGAGGACTGCTGTATTATAAAAGCTGTCTGTGGGGCAGTTTAATCTGTGTTGTTCTCTACACTCTGTGGAACTAAATGTTGAGTTATTATGTTAAATGCTGTTGATGCATTCATTTCAGGGCAGATTGGAAGGGCAAGTAAGGGCCATTCTGATTAACACAGTCATCCATCTCGTGTGTTAAGACATTGCTGCAATGGTGTATAATTAGCACTAATTGGAAACTTCAGTATATCACAAAACGTCAGATCAGAGGGGATATCTTAGTGGTTTGGTGAAGTGATTCCTGATATCATGCGCCTACACATGATTGTAGTCTTACAAAAACAGAATAAACAATGAAAGGTTTTTCATTTATTCACTTGTCCTTCATTTAAAGGATTTTACAGCATGAATAATTATATTCTTTTGATGTTCTTCACAGAACACCCAAAGGACTAAATATTGTCATTGTTGTCTTCTTAAAATGATTTAATATAATTCTGAACCATCAGGTATTCGAGATGATTTGAGAGTCAAAGTACAATTTGTTGACAAAAGCTAAGGATTCACTCATCAAAGCTATATAATTACTCCGATTAATGTTGAGAAAGAACTTTATCATGTGTTGATGCATTACGATATACTGTATCTGCCTTTAAGAAAACTGAGTAATATTTTCAGAACGTGGTGGATTTGTGACAGCCAAACCTCTCGGAGTGCATTTTTCCCTGTGCCTGCTCACAGCTGCTGTTGTTTGTACTCTTACTTGGCAGACACTCTGCATGTTTCATAGGACACTTCCGTGCTGAGTCTGCTTCCTGTGAGGCTTTGGAGCACCAGTCACAGTACTGTTGGTTGCCCGGCGCCATGCTGGGGTTGAATGTGGTGGTAGATGCGGACTGATGGTTCTGGCTTTTGGTCGTAAGAGGGCCGCATCCCAAATTGCTTTTTCCAAAGAGTCTTTTCAAACAAGCCTCAAATCAAACCAGTCAGACAGACTCTGCTTGAGATAATAATGAAAACCAAATGGTTAAAAGAAAGTGAAAAAGTGAAAGTCACAGAAAATAATGTTTCTGTCTCTTTTTTTTGTTTTCCTGCAGGGGTTTAAGTAGAGAAGTGTGTGTTTGTGTGTGAGAGACAGAGAGAGGGTAGAAAGTGACGAAGAAGGCTCAGGAAAGATTGGAAAGAAAGAAACAGGATCACATAACAGAAAAATGAATTGAAGAAGGAAGCTGAGCTTCCAGATTGGTACAGCAGCCACTGAGGACTTCTTTCCACATACCTATCATTGTTTCTTCAAAGTTTGTTTTATGTCTTCATTCCCATATCCTGTAAATTGTGTTGTAGAATGCTTATAAAATGCCCAGTCATATTCTAAGTCCAAGCAATTCTTCATTTCAAGTCTTTTCTTCCTTTGAGTCTAACATCCTCCACAGTAAATTAACAGCTCAAAACAACGTGAATTATTTCAACACTCACAGCTTGAAAAAATACATATAAAGGTGCTGAGTGCTTCACTTGGTGATTGTGCGTACAGCAACACCTCAGCTCCGACACCGCAGACCCCTGGGCTCTGTTTGTCTTTAAACATTTACTTTCAAAGGATTAATGCTTATAGGCGCCAGGTCCTCGCGCCGAGACGAAAAGGCGACACGAGGAATTCAAACACAGAAGTTCAAACGCAGATCTTTGTACCTTTGACAGATTTCTGAGTCCTCTGTATTTATAATTCTTGCATGTGGCCCCTTGCATGCTATCGTGATGATAACTGGTAACTGTTCAGACCAGCGTATTACTCGTAAAGTCAGAGTTTTGCCCTTGTTTGATTCCATCTTGATCCGTCAGATTTGACTGTCTGAGTTTTTATTGTTTTGTGTCAGCCAAAGAAAAGTTGTTTCAGTGTTGATGAAACACAGGGTGCGTTTTTCTGCAAACGTGATTTCTGACTTGTTAATGTTGTTCCTTGAAGGTAAGAAGAAAGATGTCAAATCAAGCTTTGTTAGTATATTAACACTGACCATCTCACCCTTGTCTTCCTCCTACAGCCGTCCTAAATATGGACAACACTGTTGTTGATCTGGAGACTCTGCAAGCCCTTTATGAAAATGTGAGTATGAGTACGCACTGGCATTTTTTCTGGTTAGGTTATGCAATTAAATCTTAAAAATTGCAATATATATATAGAAGGGATGATAAACAAATCAACAATGTGGATAATGGTTTCAGTAAAAACACAACATCCTAAAATGAGCTATTGTGCAAAATAGTGAATCTCAGTCTTTTTGGGTGCAGGATTACTTCTGGGAAAACCTCATTGTCAGTTTTTTTACTTTCCTCTGTGGTTAGCAGTAAATGTATTGTTTTCAAACAGATTGGATGAGGCAAATGGAATGATTTGTTTTACATATTCGGCCGTAGAATGGATGAATAAGAGGCAATCATTTTGTTATGAAATGAAACACAAAAAGGCTTAGCCGACATTCATATCAACAAAACATCAGATATCTTCATCAGATATTATTTTTGTTTTAGTTGGAATTCAACCAAAGATGAACCACAAAATAACAAATGCTTTCCTCCGAAATATGTCTTTCTGTGATTATCAAAGCATGAATCGCTGATGTAAAAGCACCATTTGCACTGCCAGTCAGAGATGCCACGTCACAGTGAGCGTTCTCTACACGGAGTTCTTACTCCATGTTCCACTTGAAAGAAATGAACAAAGGAAGTGAGTATTAAATACTAAAACAAACAGTCGAACCACAAACCATAGTGGTATGTGAGCTGTTTGGCTACAGTATCAGTCATGTGTAGGTCTGTCTGCTGGGCTGGACGGGAACCAGCTCTTTTACGTAGTAAACATGTTTTCTACACACTGGATCTAATTCAATCAACATTTGTAATGCCCCGGTGAACGGGGAAGTAATAGTTGAGAGGCTCCAAAATTTGTGTCATACAGTTTCATGTGAGAGTTCTCGGGAGGTATAAAAGAAAAAGAGAAACCACACTGAGATTTGCCAAGCCATACTACCACACTGTATTGTATAATATTAGAAAGGAATTACTGAGCTGTCATCAGTACTTTTCAGTATGTCTCCATTTTGGCCTTATATACAATAAATACATATTCATCAGTGTCCCCCACCCTGTGGAAATGGTTCAAGACCCTTTCAAAGTCAGGTCAGGAAATTATGGAACATGAAAATGAGCATGTTTTCCACATTTCAACTGTGATGCATTTTTAAGATGCTGTGAAATTCCTGTGAATTGCTTTTTGGCACAACTACACAGAATTAGCCTGGACCTTTGGCTGCCAGAGGCATATTAATAATGTTGATCATGGGAATGAGACTGTGGCCTCAGACAAGCGGTAGTTATGAACCAATGTGTCATAACTGAGGATCAAAAGTCTTCTAACCTCTCTGCTCACCCTGAGACTGCGAGCCCCCTCTCTCTCCTTCTCCCCCTCATGGCCTAAGGCTGTGTTATTGAGTTGAGGAGCCAAATTGTTTCTCTTTTGTATTGCAAGACTCCATCCTGTCTGTGGGTCTCCAGCCCCCTAAACCACAGTTGGCAGCACAGTCAGCCTGTCTTGAGGAATGTGAGGGGCTCCTAATGGTTACACCCTCACTCAATGCGCTAGAAGCTAGATCAGACTGCTTTTTCTTTTACTCACACAAACATGCTCACAAACAAACATGCTGAACCACACAAATATGCACAGACTACACTGCATGCACACAGATGGAAACACACAGAGGCAGGGGGAGAGTCACTCAGTCTGTGAGCGGTGGATTATAGCTGCTCTTTGAACAAAGCCACCACCAGTTAAAGGGTCACAGTGATAGTGGAACACGGCTCCCTCCCCTCTAATATCAAGCCGTAATCTGGGCCCAGACTGATTGTCTGAACTCCAGACTGGCAAAATGTCACTGAGGTCAAATTGAGCTCCAGCTTCTCCAATGAACATTCAGATTCCAAATGATCACCTCATTCACCTCCGTCTTACATGTTATGGCTTTAGGAAATCTTTATTACTTGATGAAATTTGTCATTTAGGACCTATTCTTTGGCAACTCGATGTACAATGAAACTCATAAATGTTGTTCCTTGAAAATTGAGTGACATAAATAGTGATTAAGCCTTGTCTGGCTCTGTTTAGCCCTGCAAAACCAAGCTAATGAATACCACTTGGCCACTGCTAGAATTCTGGCATCACAAATATCATCCCACTTTCCTATGCATTTGATATTCCACATGGGACTGTATTTCTCATGCTAACAACTATTGCAACATGCCCTAGCAATTCAAAGATCACACGCTAATGCCTACTTGTCCCCAATTACACCAAACACTGCTGGGCTCCACTGCTGCCCTTTGAAACGGATCTGCTTTGTGTTAAATATATTTACACTTGAAAACATCTCAAGAGAAGGCGAAGGAGAGCTTGCCCTTACCGACACAAGGCAGCGGTGTGTAGAATACTAATCGGACTCTCAGAATGTTTGATGTCTGTGTTTGATGTTTTCCAAGGATCCATGCCGTGGCCAAAATCTAGAGTGAAAGATGGAGGAAAATGTGGGGTGGGGGACCAGACTGTTGAGACTCAAAAGGAAAATGTAAACTCTCAGTTCTCTTCAGAGCCCAATGGACCCTGAATGGGTCTCAGGATGGTTTCATTGTATTGCCCATCTGCTTCAGAAACATTAACATTTATCATCTTGCCTCATGTGAAACATTTCTGACATTTCTGGCTTTCTTTAAACCACCTTGTATAAAACTGTGGTCCGGTGCCTGTCAGCAGGATAATGGTCGGGAATGTAACATAGCCGAAGGCAACTCTTTTGCATTTGTGAAACTTGCATTGTTTAGGCTCATATATTGTTGAGTTTATATACAAAATGCGATTTGAGAGTGCTTTTAAGTTTGAGATCAAGTTGACTTCAAGCAGAAGTTGGAGGGTGGTGGTGGGCTTTAAGAATCCCTCATTTGAATTCAGTCAAAAGAGTGTAAGGGTATTTGTTATCCTCAAACATCTTAAAACTGAACAATTTTTGTTTAAATGAAATCAGAAAAAACAAATGTCAGAATAATCTATGATTACAGAAAATACTGAGTCTTTATGTGAAAGAGGTGTGTTCTTTGTTGTTTGTTTTAACCGGGGGGTTGTGAATTTCAATTAATAAGATGGTCTATCAAGTTTTTTTCATTATTTGTCTTGTTTAAGATTAACAACTATTCAAAGAACATAAAAGTAGTCTTTCCAAATCTCAAACAGAAAATCTGTAGAATTTGCAGTTTCAACAAATTTACCAACACTTTCTCACAGTTTTTCGCATTGTTCTATGTGTAGATTCATTTTTAAATCCAGTTAGCTCATTGCATTTCTTAACTACATTATAATTAAGAAAAAAAAAAGATTTTTACAATGTTTGTTCTATTCATCCATTTCATTTTCTTCATCCTATTCAGGTCTGTCACAGGGCCATTGCACTCTCAAACAACGCCTATGGTCATTTTCCACTCATCAATCAACCTAATATACATGTTTTTGGATAGCGGGAGTAGCCTGATTACCCGGAGAGAATCTACTAATGTTTCATGGGAATAAATACAAACTTCCCACAGAAAGGTCATAGCACAGATTTGCCTGAGGAACCTGCCTGCTGTTAGGCAACGGGGCTGAGCACCGCATCCCCGTGCGCTCTGTTTGTGGAGATCTGTGTTACTCAAAAAGACATATTCAATTCATTGGGAATTGTAGGATTTTTGGCAGCAGTGTCAGCTCTGGTCTTTGGAGAATAATCTTGTAAACTTGGGATACTTTTCTTGGGGTGTTTCTTCCATTCCTTTTGATAGAAAGATTCAAGCTCATCCAGGCTGGGTGGGGACTGCTGGTGCGCAGCCACTTCTTGTGGTGTTGTACTGTGAGGTCCAGACTCTGTCAGGGTCACTCAAGTGCTTACGCAAAGTTTTTGTAATTTTCTTTTTTTTTAATGGCCGTTTTCTTGGAGAATCGTTTCAGGTTGTTGAATGTTCAATCTTGGCATATAAACTTGGCCCGAGATTAAGATTTTAAGCACTAAAGAAAGGTTGTTTTTTTTTATTCAGGATTTTTTTCTCTCCGTATCTGTCTTTTCTCCACTCAGTGTTTCGGCTCCCTGTTGCAGAAGCAGAAAAAACAACTGCTCAACAGAGATTTTCCCCAATTGTTTTTTTACTCTGCCTTGGTTTTTTCTGTCAGACGTCATATATATTCAGGATTTTATTTAGTTTTTTGCCCTTTTGTTTGTGTTAATTAGATTTAATTAGGGACAGATAGACTTATGTCAAGCTGTAGAAGCATGAAAGATCTCGAATAGAAGTAGGATGCATTACTGCAAACCAGATTACCATTTAAGGGTTTTAATGCTCAGTTGTTGTTTTTTTCTTTATAGATTGTAATTATTATGGAATAAACTGTGTGTAGATAGTTAAACAAAATCCTGTTATTAACCCCTTTATCAAAATTAAAGTCTAAATGGAAATATTTTTCCCATTTAAACATGACTGTATTTCTGTCATCTTAGTCTTGATTTTGTTATCAAGTAAATCAACCAAAATATCCTTTTTCATCCATCTTCATTCCATAAATTTTCATTTCCATTTTCACTTTCCAGAGAGCTCAAGATGATGAAATGGATAGCATCAAAAAGCACATGAAATCAGCCCAGAACAAGGAGGATGCCAAGCCACTGGACAAGCCAGAGCAGTAAGAGCCAAGCCCGCCCCCTGAAGCAAATTCAACATGACATCTAAAAAATGTGTTGGGCTGACTGATCTTGTCTCCTCATCAGGTTTCTATTGCAACTATCACAAATCTCCAATTTTTCTGAGCGTGTGTTTTGCATTCTATTTCAATCAACTTTCCACGAGTGTATCACCTCAATCATGCGCAAAATTGAAATTCTGCAGAGAGTTTGCAAGGTGAGCCACTGTACTTTTAATTGCATTTTTTTTTTCTTTCGACTCATCCATCTTATTTCTTAATTTGTGTGTACCTTAGACTCTGCATAGTAGTAAGGGTGTGATGCAGGTCCTTGGCCTTGTGTTGGCTTTTGGCAACTTCATGAATGGAGGAAATCGGTCGAGAGGGCAGGCTGATGGCTTCTCTTTGGATATCCTACCAAAACTAAAGGACGTCAAAAGCAGTGTAAGTATGTGGGTTTATGAAATTAAAGCAAATGTTATCCTTTTTTAGGAGGTAGATGGCCTGTTGATCAGTCTTGGTGGTCAGTTGGTCAGTCTTGTCAACATTCTCTCGTAGATTTATGTTAAATAAGTGACACAATCTGCAGTGAAACACAGATTTACTGCATTCTGTGATTCATCTATCCATCCATCCATTATCCTCCGCTTATCTGGGGTTGCGACGCATGCAGCCAAAGCAGGGAGACCCAGACTTATAAAATAAAAGAAATGGTGACTTGTTACGGATGAAAAGTCTCATTTTAGAATTGTCCCATCGAAGATAATCTTTTATATTGAGTCTGGAATTTGAAAGGTAACTTCCATGTTGCCAAACATCTAACTGAAGATTTAAAGGAGAAGAAACTCTGTTTACAATTCTGATTCAATATCACAATGTGCTCTGAGCGCTGCCATATAAGGAAACAGTGGTTTGTGTGTTTGTGGTAGTGGATGGAGTGAGGTATGCATAAAGAACATCAAACTTTCCACCAACTCTGAGTTATGATGGCTTGTTGTATTGCTTTTCCACTGCTATGATTTACTCCTAACTTCTAAGAACACTCGCTCAATTCTTTCTTTGCCTTGACAAATTAAAATGTTCTGCTCCGAAATGATTCAATTAATAAATAAAGGGGCTTTGGTTTATTTATTTGGATGTTTTTTTTTCCTCTTTCAGGATAACTCCCAGAGTCTTTTGTCCTTCATCGTTGCTTACTATCTGAATCACTTTGATGAGGTATGTTTTGGTTTCTGTTTATTTGAGTTGCTTCTCTGTTTTGCTCTAATTTGCTTAGAAATCCTTCCAATGCTCTCTTTTCATCTCCTTTCTTGCCAGAGGATATCATGGCTTATCCTTTTATCAAATTATTTATTTTCCCTTTTCTCATTTGCAACAGAGACAAATTTCGCCTTCGCTTTCACTCTTCATCTCCTGCTCATGATCTCCTTTGGTCTGGCTTCATTCAAACCTGCAGCCTGTTCACTGGCACAGCATCCAAAGGAGTGTTAGTGTAAATAATTAGAATCACCAGATGAGATGAACTCAGAAATGCAGCTTGCCAAAATCAACCTGCAAGATCTGGCTGTAGCTTTCATAACGTCCTCGTAGTACCTCTAATGGAGGGAAATTACATGTACTGTCTGAATGGATGAACTCCACTGGAGTCTCCAAAGACATTTATTTCAATCCCGCCCTGTGTGTGCAGAATAGTGAGACCCTTTCATTTTTGAGAGGGATTGACTTTGACGTGATGATGAGTGTGTGTGTGTGTGCGCTGTATCACCACATAGCTGTGTGTGTGATGTCGTTTACCAGGATGCTGGCAGGGAAACCTGTATCTGTCCTCTGCCTGAGCCCCAGGACCTTTTCCAGGCCTCCCAGATGAAGTTTGAGGACTTTCAAAGAGATCTCCGCAAATTGAGGAAAGACTTAAATGGTGCGTTCATCAACTTATATGCAGGTTTCTTCTCTTCTCTTCAGCCCACCAAAACCTTTAAAGTGGGAAATTACAAAAAAGACCAATTCTGAGTGTTAATATCTTTCTCATGTAATTGCTTTGTTGCTATGCTTTATCCATTGATAAATCTTAAAGCAATCCGTACACTATTGAACAAATATATTGCAGAGTGAAAAATGATTTTTTCCATACCTGACCACCTTTAGCAATGCGGGAATTGAGGAGTCAGATTAACTGAGAGATAGCATATGTTTGTCATATGTTTAATCTAAGCAGAACCAGATGTGACTTGTCAGATATAGACTCCTGCTGGGCTTGGCAAGCTTTTCATGTCCTCAAGAAGTAGAACAGTTCATGGCCAGAACTTTGCTACCTGTGAATACTATTTGGTCAGCTAAACCAAATGAACTTTGGCTCTGGACAGGAACGATCCATTCATCAAATGTAAGGCAATTGTTTCCATCCCAGGTTTCTCCAGACCACAAGTGGTGCCTTTGGAGAAGATATTAAACTCAACATAGTTCTGTGTGTTCTGAAATTAATTTGTCACTCCTGATGAAGATGTCTAAGAAATGTGTAACAATTGAAGAGTTTCTTCTTGAGCATACACAATCATCTCATGTTGTAATTTTCCATGACAGCACGTCAATATAAGAGATAAAACGCATGAAATCTGGTTAATCCTTGACAGGCCAATCTGATTGGTCTCAATGAATGAGACATTAAGGAAACACACACGCACTTTGCTGTCCTAAATCTCTCTGCACTCAACACTCTCTCCAGGACCTAAAGAACATACAGATGAGATGAAATGGCTGTGTAGTTTGTATGCCTGCAGCCTGATCAACAATTCCCCAAATTTGTTCTGTTCTTCATCATGCTTTATGCATCTTTGCTGCTAAACCAATCAGGTGCGCGGACTGTGCAGCTAAATATTGTTTTTCCTTGGCCATAATGTTCTTTTCATGGTGTGCTGTTCATTGTTTGTAATTCATAAAGATGAAGTTGCTAAAAATGGGAAACAGACTGTCAATTCCAGTGGCAGTAGCGCATGCTGGCCATTCATAAATACATCATCATAGGCTTTACCTGCAGACCTCTTTATTACCGAGCAGAGTCAGCTGAGTGCTTTAACAGACATGTGCTTTGATGACAGCTCCCATAGGGGGGTTCTGATTGGTAGATGGCGTGGAAATGGCCTTGGCGGGCCTTAAGGATATCGGCGAGTAATGCATTGAGGAGGGAGGTCACGGTGTACCTTTTTGGCTGAGGCACCATATGGTCTTTGAATTACCTCTTGCCTTCCCAAAACGCATCTCACGGCCTCCTCACCTTTTGGATGACGAGTAAATTTGTGTATCTTTTATGCTTGCAGATCAGGCTTAAAATTAAGTATCTCTCGGTGTCAACCCCACGGGCTTAGCTTGGTTCTTTATTCCTAAAGATTCCACAGTTTTATTGGGGTCAAAGTAAATCATAATGGTTAAAAATGCTATGCAAATGCTGGAAAATTGTTACTGCTCTGGAGCCCTCATTTCCCTCCTTTTGTGATCATGTTTTGGTGATTTAGCATGTTCAGCTGAAACAGACAAGGTTTGCAAGTTATCCTCTGAAGACAGCCTGCAGCCCTTCAAGGACAAGATGGACGAATTTCTCAGTCAAGGTGAGTCTGTCTATCATGTGACACTTCACATTGATTTCTACCAAACATGTTATTCTGTGTTTTTTATCTAGTCAACAAACTCTTTGAAAATATCAAAATAAAAAACGAACCTCACAGTATATAATCCTGTTTATATCCAATTTGTTTTAAAATTGTTTTAGTTTTTATTACTACAAATTTGGATAAAGATTCAGGTTTTTCAAAATATTCCACTCAACTTATTCTAAATATTCAACTGCTTTGGTCATATGCTTCCAATCCTAGTTTTATTCAAGAGTCCAAAGCTGCACAATGTTTTCGTCTTTTATTCATAATTTTTCTTAAACGGTACATGCCCCCTCTTTTTGCATTCAAAATGCTTTTTTCCTGTCCAAGATGCAAGCATCATAACAGAGGCCATCCTGATGAAGTTGAGCAATTCTTTTTCCAATGAGACAGACCTTCTAGCTGATACTACTCAAATGTCTCAGATCAATAGAAGATAACCAAGGGGGGCTAGCGAAACAATCTCACTAAGCTCTGGTCAGGAAAAAGAAGAAAAACACGTAGTGACAAAGTATATGGTGAGAACCAAAACAGGGAATTGTTTTGATACAGGGATATTGCATTTATTTGACAACATAAAATCAAGGGCAAAAAGCTTATGAACCTCAAAGTACTGGATGTTGTCATGAAAGTTGTCCGTGGTCATCAATTCTCCACCTGAAGACATAAAAACAAGCATAACGGTAGTAAATGAAAATGTTGGCAGTCAGACAGAGAGAGTGTAAATGGTTTTACAGCCGTACATATTTCTTTCTGTGTTATCTCTAGCCAGAAGAATTCATTTCGTCTATCAAAAATTCATCTTCAACCTTGGGTTTAGTATCATAAATCTTATGTTAAATTTGAAGTGTTTTAGGGTACAAATATTGTGGCTTAAACTGAATATGTTGGGAATAAGGGTCAAATTAAATTAAGAATCAAATAAAATGTTTTTTTTATGCTCTAAGTGGTTTGTCTATTTAAACATAACTACCATGTCTGAATTAATAATGAATACATTTAAAAAATGTGGTCTTTTTGATACAAAGCTTTATAGATATTATCATCATCATAATTATAGATTATGATATTTTTTAACTTTTAGGTTCTGATGTTAATCTATTCCGTATGAATGTATGATATACATTTTTTTTTTTAAAACTCCCTGAGCCCATCTGTGCCGCCTCATAGGGGTTTTAACACTCGCAATGATAAGTGCCAGTAAACATGTTCTGGTTAAATCGGACATTTGAAATTATATGAAATATCAGCATAAAGTCCATCCAAAGCGAAAACTAAATGCTTGACATTTTATGGCAATCCATCCTTTGGCTGTCCAGACATTCTACTGAGAAGCACAAATCTTAACCTCATGGTGGCATGGGATGAAAGGTTTTGTGCCAGTCCATCAAGAGGATGTTGAGATATTTGACAAGTAAAATAAAAACTTTGTGCTCCTTTTGACGTTGGAAGAAAAATCCTCAGTTCACCAAAGAAATTGGGATTCATCTTCTGAGCACAATACCAAGTTCTATGGCAGCGTAACCGAGATATTTCAGTCCAGGAGGCTGCTCGTACATTATCTGCATATCATGTGAAAATCCGCAGAGAATGTAATGGTGTTTATGTGTCATGTCTACCAGATGTCAAACAGTCGGACACTTTATCTTAAAATCTGACATGTATAACAATATTGGGATATTGTGGTCCACATCTGATGAGTAAGACTTAGCATTTTATGCTTGTTTTAACATAACAAGTCAATTATCATTCTTTATGTAGCACTGACTTTGACCCTTCATACGTTCAGTTAACTGTGACCAATCTTCCTGAAGGACCTAGCTCACAGGCCTCTGCCCAACTGCTTTTGTATTCAAATGAGAGTATAATGCATAGCATATGTTCTTCACTAGCAAGGCTCACTGTCCACTTTAAAGGAAGTCTGCAGATGAAAGCACCTCTCCCTTTTTCACCTCCGTCTCTTTTTCTTTCCATACATGTGTGTTTGAGAGAAATATGGGCGCTCTTTTTGATGCAAATGATGAGGTTTTTCCTGAGAACAGAATGTAAGCGCTGTTGCATGGACGTGTTGCTCTGAAGACTTCAGACGGGATTCTTGGGGTTCCTCTGCTGCAGCACTGAAAAAAAAAGGAACAGCCAAAAGTCTTATTTTTGTTGTTTCTGTAATTTCTAAAGAGCCTGAGGTTAAACTGTTTCTGGCTCCACAGTTTAAACCGCTTATGTTTATTTTCTGACCATGAAACTAACCACAGAATAACATTGGGAGCGGACTTGTTGGAGCTCTTATGTTTGGTCTAGCTCGATTTTCTGCGCTTGCTTCACAAATTCTCATGCATGCAGTTCTTTGATGGAGCCAATGCAGCTAGGAGAGCTCTGAATATGTGATAATCTGTTTCTGATGGATGCAAAGGGTGGTAAGATTAATGTTTGGCTTTTTCATCCAGTAACACCTCAACAAAATCTAATCAAATATACACCAAACAGCAAAATGTTGTATTTTTACTCTGCATTATGTTAAATGACTAATTAAACGGACATGATTTTGTACTTGTATTATAATGCTTTCTTTAGTAACATTTTTTTTTTTTTTAAGTTCCTGGAAATGTTCAGATTTGATCTGAAAAACAATATTTCCATGCAAGGACTTGTTACATTGTGTTATTAGCATTTAAGTGACAGTGAATCATCATGTGGAGAGAACTGAAGGACTTAATGGTTTTGTCTTTAACTGTATGTGTGTTTCTTTAATTTGATTAGTCATCGCTCATTAATTAATTCGATCTCAGCAGTGTGGAAAATAATTGTGAGCTCAGTGGTTTTGTACTGTGTTTAAAGTATTGTGGTGGTCTGTTAGCTTGTGGGATATCTTTAGTTTCACACAGCAGCCAGATATTCCCTGGAAAAGAAGGAGCTCAGATACCAGAGTTGTGCCAGGAAAGATTGTGTCCCATCTTATGGGAAGCCCTGTGGGGGTCGTTGGTCATTTCTGAACAATTCACAGTGACCAGAAAGGCTGTCTGGGAAAAGATTTAGGATCTTCCTCTTTAACAGAGTAAGAGAAGATGCATGATGAACCGAAAAAACAAAACAAACCCAAAACAGAACAGGGCTGTTTTTGACAATTACACATGTGTCAGATGTTATATCACCAATGTTATTATCACTAATGTTCAGTCAAGGCTGCCATCATTTAATGATCTGTTGTATCGGATAAATGATGGCACCCCAAAGAATAAGCACTAAGGTCTGATGAAATATCTCATGCGTTCAACGCTGCGGGATTTCTTTCCTCTGCTCTCATATTTCACACATGCTCTCAAACATGCACACGTATGCTGGCAGTCATCTGTCTACATTTGAAGTTATGCTGCACAAAGAAGAACTTGTTCTGCGATCTGCTATGCTCATTTGTCAGCACGGTGGCACAGTGTTGACCCTGAAAAAGATTAACTTAAAAGATGGGAACAGTTTACATTTTGTATATATTTGTTCCACCATATGGATTATTGTAGGGTATTTAAATGCTAAAGTTTTGTATCTATACATAATATTTTAAATTGTTCTACTTTACAGCCAAAACTGAGCTGGAAATGGAGGAGAAGCAGCTCGTAGACACTCAGCAGATGTAAGAGCATTTCATATTCCTCCATTTCTCTACAAGATACTCCAGCCAGAATGCAAATGTAGCCACCTCTGTCTCATTCCACTGTGTTTCATTTGAACTTTACTCAAGTGTCAAAGTTGTGATCATTGCTGTGAACGTAATGTAATCCAATCCAGTTTAAAGTGACACATTCCTGCTGCAAAAATGAAATGTAATCCTGCTGCTTTGTCAATATTTATGCCTCCTGGTTCCTCCAGTTACATGGAAGGTGCAGGCCATCAAGCCAGGCCTTCAGCAGACATGAGGCCCCTGATGTGGTGTCTATGTTGTTTATCTAAGTAGAGCAGGAGTAGACAGTCATGGCTCCAGGCTTCTGTTTCTGCCTGCTAGGAATGTGTTCCTATAGCAGACTCCAAACAAAGAGACCCTAACCTGTCTGATATATTGATCCACTGCAAATGGCTCCCACATTTAACACTTTTACACATGTCATCCACCTCTCCGTGCACTTTCTTTTAGAGGATCTGTCCCTGTTTCCTAGCCACAGATTTTCTCTCCACATCCAATTGTTTTAGTACAGTTGTTTTAATATGAATGTAGTCTACACATTTATGTGCACACAAACAAGAGAAGTCATGCTCTATTAAGATCAGTAAAAAAATAAAAATAAAATAGAGATGTATCTTGAATTCTGTTTTACTCAAGAAAGTGAAGCCGTCTGATTTAACAATGGTGTAGCTGCATTCGTGCCAGTAATTGGCTTTTCGTGTTCACTATTCTCAGAAGTGCACAGTCATCACTGTTTTGAGCTTTTTTTCTTATTTTTCTATCAAATCTCATTAAAACTACATTATTCCAAGACTTTGATTTTTTGCGTATTAGTGTAGCCGCCAAGTTTCACAACAATCAGTGTAGGTTTCTGTAATCTCATGTTGTAATAGTTTGGCCTTGAAGTAATGTTTTTGTTCTCTGTCCTCAGCTTTTTGGAGTTGAGTGTGTCCTTCTCAGTTAAACCCAAGGCAGGAGAGAAGGAAGTCTCTCCAAACACATTTTTCTCCGTTTGGCATGAATTTTCTACAGATTTCAAAGAGCAGTGGAAGAAACACAATAAGCTGATATTACAAGAACGGTAAGAATGTTTGAGGACAACATTTTAGCTGGCAGAAACATCTCTTGTGCTTATAGTTGTTTAAATCATGATCAAAAGGCAAACCCTGGTAACGACATACAAAATCTATTTTTGTCCAGGACCTCAAAATAACATTACAGATGCAACAGTGTTCATACATATTAAATTCTCCCTAACTTACTTTTCCGTGCCATTAATAACTTGCAGTACATCTCATGTTCTCTGAAGATCCTATCAGATTCATTCAAATTCATGAAGGGAAAAGAGGGCAAGTGACCCAAATCTTTGTCCTCACCCCAGTAATGAGAGGAAGGCATGCACCATCCAGTTAGCTTCCAGTGGTTTGATGAATATGAAGATATTGTTGGATATGTCAACAAATAGCAAAGTGGTCCATTATTTCCAATGAAGATTGACTTGTGATAACACATTTGTTAGAGGAGTCAAATGTCACAGGCTTTGCTTGCTCAGTAGGAAAGAATAAAAATAAATTTGAAAGCATTAACTTTTTGCCCTTTGCTACAGGCAAAGGTTCTCTCTTGACTAGCTTTCCTTTATATATTCAAATGGAACATTATATCCTCACCTGTGCTGTGTGGCCATGCTGCCATGTAGCACAGGCTCATGCACGATTTTAATAGAAACTGTTCTGTACTCACTGTCAGTGTACTACTTATCATTTTTCATATTAAAGTACAACTGAAACTTAGCATTTCTGATCAAAAAGTAAACTGAAGCCCATCAGACTGAGACCTGACCTTTTGATAAACTGCAGTCGCTGTGTTCACATGAGCATGGCCTTGAAGATTTAATACGAATGTTTGGTAAAGGAGAAGTTCCAGCTTTGTTGAATGTCGGCTTTTTTTTCAGGGTGAAAAAGGCAGAGGAGAGCTTCAAGCAGGCCAGGCAGAAGGCATCATACAATGTGACATCGAAAAATGCCTCTGGAATAGTACGTTTGTCTTTTTTATGTGTGTGTGTTATTTTCTCCAATTGTATGTTCAACTGTATGGCTTCCTCTGTTTTTAGTTCAGTACAAGCGATACCCAGATGGTTCTTTTTATATTTTAATGTTTCAAAATTTTCCCCACCTTAAAGACACATTTCCAAAAGTCTGTCGGGATGTGAGAAACAACACTCCTGGCTTTTTCAGAAACATGTTTGGATGAGAGCCAAGGCTGCTGATGGTAAATAACTCAGATCCGTTTCTGTTCCACAGAAAGCTAAACTGAGTAAGAAGATATGAAGCAGAGAACGGAAAACAATCATCACCAAGCCAGATGCACAAGCACAATCTAACATGACTCATCAGTTATTTTAACAATTGTGTATTTTATATTTGTCCGTTAGTTTTTGAGTTTTTTAAACTGGATATTATTGTGTTAAAAGTTAAATGGACAATTTTTATTCTCAGACATATTTTAATAGTCTTTACATTTTAAATGGAGCGCTGTTAAAAAAAATCCTTAAGACGTAGTTTTGCGTTATTTTAACGAAGATAATATGCACACAACTTTGCCATTTGTAGCAAATTATTTAAGCCTTCTTGTTATTTTATAAACTATGTAGCCTGTTAATATTTAATGTGATTTTTAAAAGCTGAGTGAGAAGAACATTTCTAAATATGGGTAGATATGGAACACCTGCACAAAAAGTGCCTTATTGCACAGCGGATGCAAATGAGGGCTGCAGAACAGGGCTTGTTTTTGAGACACTCCATCTGCAATGAACAAATACAGGTAAAGAAAAAAAGTTGGTGTGTTGCAAAACCTAGGAATAGTCTAACACAACGTTTTACAGAAAGCACCTCTTAAACATATTTTTCTGTTTTCTTGCCCAAAAAAGTTTATGCCAAAGTGAACCCTTTTACTCAGCAATATTGTTCAAGTTTTAAATCTGAAAATACATCCTCTCCAAGTGGTGTTGCCTTTTCTGCTGTGTGAGTGTGTGTAACCTAAAGTAACTAAATGACCTTATGTCATGTTTTTCATGTGAAATATCAATATAGTTTTCATAATATACCTTTGACCTTGAAAATATATATGTTGAATTAAAGAAACTGACAATTTTTTATAGTTTTTCTATTCTTCGTCATTCATTTCCTGTTGCAATTTACAGAACATGTACTCTGAACACAAGTCATATTTTATATGAAATAGATTTAATATACTTTAAACATACATAATTACACATACATAAAATGTACATATATATTTAGTATATATTGCATTGCACTACTAAAACACAAGCTGCATTATGATTTTCCAACTATCTAGTAAATGGAAAATATACAGCCAGGTTTTTGTACAGGCATGTGGATGTCAGTGGTCATTGTTGGAATTTTGTGTTTGTTTAAATATTTTCTCAACATTATCTTGAGACATCCCAGACTTCATGAGAAAGACAGAGGGTGGCGGATACAATGGTTGTAAAACAAGGCACAAACAGTCACACTGTTTAGTCATTGTCGACACATAGGAAAATGCCTCAAATCTTTCCTACAGTTCAGACACTGACTTGTCAGCACACTCATCTGTGTGCACTTTCGTAGCTCAACGTGTAAGCGACATTTGAAACACTCTTAGTTTGTAATGAAATGACAAGGAGGGGAGTGTTGCTCATGAAACCCTATAAGGCTTATCAGTGTCACTTGAAGGGTCACAAAAATGATTATTTTTTAGCTGCATTGATATGACAGCATGGTTTCAAATCTGTAATCAAAATCAATGCTGAACCTTTGTTTCACACCAGTTCCATGTCATTTTACAGTAGGGCAAGCCATTCATTGTACAGCACAAGGTAGAAAAGTTCCACTGGAGGCCAGTCCATGTATGGCAAAGTCTTCCGATGTTCCTATGGCACACACTCATGGCGTTCAAATTCAAAGATGTTTAAAATCTTCCTTTACAGTTTCCCATGACCACTCACATCCACGGACATACAGCGACACTGTTTGACCCTCTGCACCTTACGGTATCTGAAAGGGGGCTGCAGGTCTGGGCAGTCTAGCTGCACTGTAAGCTGTGTGATGCGATGTGGCCTGCAGAAGGAGCAGGACTGAAAGGGCTCCTGGGCTTTGCCGTGGCTTTTCCTTCCAGAGCCCGCAGCCTGGCCTCGATTCTGTCCCTGACCGGAGCCGGGGCCCATATGTCGCGGGATGTAGAAAGAGTTGCACTGGCCGTAGCAAAAACGGTTTACCACCGTACGGCTGCGGCATCCCTCTTCACTGATGGTCTGTCTGAGGGGCTGGGTCTTGCACCAGTCTCTGCGGAGGTAACGGCGCTCCGTCACAACCAAGGCCTCTCGGCTGGAGGAAAGGACCTCTGGCTTCTGTTGCAATAACCTGTGGTGGCGTTCTGCGGACAGGTTTCCTTTGTTTTTGTACGGGGATGGAATGGAGCCCTGGGGACGTGTTTTTTTGGTGTCTGCAGTCATGCAGAGGACCCCAGCCAATATGACGGGAATAGTTATTCTCCACAGCATTCTGCAAAAAAGAAGGACACGTTACTATAGAACAGAACAAGAATGGGATTTATTCAAATCATTAAAGCTGAGGTGTAATCAGGCTGTATGTGAAACATAAATACAATAGCTCCCTTTGCTAATCCTATTTGCTGTTGTGAAAATGTGAATTGAACTGCCTTTGCAGTGCAGCCCTCCAGGCATCATTGGGAAAATGAATCCATCACCAGGGCCCCCATTTGTCAGAATCTCTATGTCATTACTTGTATTTGCTTTCCTCTCAGCTATGCAACTCTTCCAAAAATAAACAAAGTCTTGCCATCAAAGGGTACACTTAAACACCCATAACGAGAAGGGGAAGTTGATTTTATTGGTCTCGTCGCTGGGTAAAATAATTAGGGCTTTGCTTACTTTAGTCATGAACTATGCCGCAGATATGTAAACAGGCATTACAGAGACCCATCTGCATGTTATTAGGGGAAGATTTGAGGAACTGTACAGTTTCCTCTGGGAGTCCACTCTTCAAGTCTTTTGTGATATACTGTGGAGAAAACTGAACTGAGAGTGACCCATAGTGTCCATAATCACCATAGTGTCTTCTGTATCAGGCTCACAGCAGAAATATCTGGAGAAATGATCTCTCGGCCATGTAGGATGAAGTATCCACCCGTGTGCACACTGTCAGTATTTGCGCCAGCACATTTTTGATCATCACTCAAGCATCTTTTCAGCAGATGTTGCTCCTGACAAGCATTTCATGACACCAAGTCAGAAATTCTGATGGTGGACCATATTGCCTCAAGGACATTGGCTGCTACCATGCTCAGACTCTTTTTTGGCTGTCCAAATTTATATGTTCGCTTTCTCTTTTTCTTGGACACGCAGCTCACCCTGAGCATGGTACAAATTACTTTATCAGAATCCACTTTGTTTTTTAAATTTGTTTTCTGCCTTTGAACCCGGGGGTAGGCCTCTCTGTCAAACCTGCACAAGTTGTTCTTTGTCCCAGTGCTACTTGCCATAAGGTAGACAGCAGCTGTTTGTCCATCTAGTGCAGTTGTATGAATTCTGAACAGATTTTTCTAACACAGCCCACACACATCTATCATAAGGTTAGAATAACCAAACTGAAGACCCTTGATGACTCATTTCACCACCTACTTTATGATGATGTGGGAACTGTTTTGCATTCTCCGGTGATCTACTTTCCACGTACAACACAGTATTATCTGTCTTAAACTGTCCTCTCTTAGTCCTGCTGAGTGTCACTTTAACTGCTTGACCTCCAGGTCAGGGTAGCAAGCTCGGGATCTCTTGTCCTGTTTTTCCCCGTCGTCCTGCTATCAGTTCTTCAAAGAGGCCCCCTGTAATTCCACTGAGCTATATTCTAGATAGTCCTGAGGAAAGATGATCTGACTGACTGTGTACATAGGCCCTGATGGATGGCACATACAGTCAGAAGCGATGCTTCCTCTCTACTCCCAAAATAAGCCTTAGCAAGATAGCACCCGCCACAGCAAGTTATCCCCATCAATCTCTGCTGCAAGACAAATTGAGGTTTTGGGGAAGGGATTCAGAGGCTTTGGGGGAGTCCTGGGGCGGATGGGTGGGTGGGTGGTTGGTGGTTGGGGAAAAAACATTAGAAAGAAAAGGGTCAGAGAGAAGGTGGGGTCTGGGAAAAATTACCTGGAAACAAAACCAACATTGTCTGGGTTTCATGGTCAATATAGGCCCTCATCCCATAACTGCATATCTCTTCCTGTGCCGCTTGTCTCTTTATTTCTCCTTGACACTAATCATCACACGCTCCTGGAGACGGAAGGAGACTGTGGTTTTGTGTGTTAATGCTGAGACAGAAGTGAACTGGACCTCTCTGTCTGCTGAACACTAATATTGTCCACAAACACAGCTTTATGTTTTACCAGAACCACAAATTCTTTGGATTTGCTTCACTGAACTGTGGCAGACCTTGGTTCCAAAATTCAAACCTCTAATGAAATTACAAACACCAGAAACAAATACCAGGGAGACTGCTGAGCTAGACACAAGACTTTTTGAAAACAACTATTATCATCAGTGAGAACTTGCTATGTTTTGTTTTTCAGAATGGCATGATAATGCCATGGTAATGTTTCCGTCTGGACAACAATGGGACCTTTTTCCAATTAGTCATGACAGTCTCCAGCTTTGTTGCAAAATGTGTTCATGGTTAAGATATTTGGCTGTTAAATTACGGAATAAAGAGAATAATTTCAAGTCTCTCTAATTTGTACACACAGATGTATTTCCACTAAACCATGTGAAATGTCTCCTCAGCATGTCTTCAAAGGCAGGTTAAAACAAACAAAACCTGATGCCTCAATTATTGGTGCGTCAGAAAGTCTCATACGGAGACTGGTAAATGCAGTTAATTACAGTAGAACTGCATTTAATTCACCGTGGAGCTCAAGCTTCAGTCACACACGGGCAGCTACCCACACAGGCACGCAAAAACACACCCCCGTGGAACCATTGCATCCATGCAGTTGAACATAAGCATACACACGCACGCTTCGCGCACAGACGCAAACACACACACAGGATGTACAGTGCAGAGAAAGAGGGATAAAGAGGTAAATGAAGTGTTTTCGCT
Source organism: Menidia menidia (assembly GCA_907169785.1). NCBI lineage: Eukaryota > Metazoa > Chordata > Actinopteri > Atheriniformes > Atherinopsidae > Menidia > Menidia menidia. The sequence continues at coordinate 6,574,306 of CAJRST010039999.1, forward strand.
CTGAGCCAATTACACAAAGAGGAACCATGTCATTATCTGCGTTTGTGGATTGTATTTTCCCAAACTACACTTGGCTGTTGGCTCATTAACAGTTCGTGGTTGGGGGGCTCCTTTTAGGGGTTTTGCTGTGTAAATGAGTCTAATGCCAACATGGCCAGGAGGTCGCTTTAGGCACTTTGGGCAGTCATTTGTCACCACAATCCATCTTGATAATGACTTGCAGCCCAGATATAATGCTTTCCAAGTTAAGTACTGCCAACTAAGTGAGGCAGCAGCTTCGCATCAGTGACATAAAGTGCTTTAGTGGAGGATAACAGGCTATTAGAGATGCTACAGCAGTACAGGTGTTCCCACTGTGGATCAACATTCAGTTCCTGCACAAAGAAAGTCACATTCTGTTTGCTCTTACAATTGAGGTTAATCTTTTTCTATCATGTAGTTTTATACCAACTAAAAAGTTTTCAAGTGTTACATTGTGTCAACATGTCAGATGTATTATCTGTACCAACTTGTTCCAGATTTTGGAGGTTTAACACTTTAAAATCGATCAAACAGAGAGTATTTGATTTCTTTGGGAAGATCTTTATAAGCCAAAAAAGAAAAAAAATCATACTTGGCTATGAGCACTTCTCAAGGCTTTAGTTTGCATTGACTGATGCACCAGCAGGCCACTGCACGCTGCAGGGTTTGGAATAATTCTTTTAAGCCCCATTTTGCTAAGGTTGAAAAAGTTGTTAGGAGTGCCTGTGTGTTACTTTGTCTTTAAGGGAGCTTTTCTCAAGTAACCACATGACATATACATTTCAAATTTCATAAGTTGTGAATGTATTGTCCAATACCAATTTCAGTATCTGTAAAGTCTTTCAGTGAAGTGGTCTCTGTTGCTAAACTGCAATGTGTCTGTGTGCTAAATCCTCTTTGACATCAGAGCAGATTGTACAAGGTGGTGCAGTCACCGGGGCTGTAAGCAGGATCAGTAGGCATACTCCCCACCATTCACTGCACGCATACTGTAGGAACACACACATACACACTCATGTACTCATATGGTCATACACAAGGTTGGATGCAATGAGCAAAGAGAAAAAGAGCGCACATTATTCAGTTCAGGCATGACACTGATTTGTACTGTTCATCACTGTTTTTTGTTTTTTTCGTTCAGTGGAAAGGCTAAACAGACTCTTAAGCTTACTGAAAAGCACAGTACAACTTGCTGTCATCACTCACTAATTCTCTCACTCATAACACTAATTATCTGCAACCTCGAGCCACTAATTATAGTAATTCAGTAGACACTTTTATCCAGGGCACCTAACAGTGCCTTGAAGGTGTATATTTTTACAATGGGTGGTCACAGTGGGAATCAAACTGTCTCTGTGGCGTGTATAGCTGTGCATGTGACGGTTCTCCAGTGACATGGTTTTGAGCTTAGTCACTCTGATACTCATTGAGTCACCAAATCTTACGCTCACGTGGGGACGTGTCGTTCCAGTACTCGTTGAGCTACTGTAGTCTCAGTAAATCAAATAGATAAATTGTAGTTAAAGATGTATACATATAAATGATCCCTGTTTCCTATGCCTCTAACTTTAAACACTGCTGTTCCACTTTGGTTTTAGTTATTCAAAGTTCATATTCAGCCAAAAAGATAGATGATTTATACTATACACCTGACAGCATTTATCTTCACAAAATAGTTTTGAAGGATATTATATAAATTTAGTTGTGATACGTTTAAAATGACTCCTTAGTAGTAGCTTTAACTTTCTCAATGGTGTATTTAACCCTTTGATAAAGTTTTATGTTAATATCACAATGAAAGAATGATATATGGTTTGTTTACCTCTCACCACGGTGTGCAGAAGGGTAGAATGGTCCTGAGGATGCATTCAACAGAGATTGTCCACCTTCAGTGGTCCTAGTGTTTGCCTCCGGGTTTTGGTTTCCATGGTAACATAATCTGTAGTATCCTCAGGCTTGTCTTTGCTCCTCTTTTTCCCCACGAAAAAACTATGAAAAGTGATGGACCTGCTCAGTTTTCCATCATCTAAGGCAAGTTGCATCTCCCCTTTTGATTCTCTAGGAGTTGGATTTTTCTCTTTTATGTCTATTTGGTTTAAGACAGAAGCTCCGGTTTATTCACAGTAAGCTCTGTCTTAGTGTTGTGGAGACTGTCTGCAGTCTGTCTCTGAGAGTGCTTGAGTCAAAGTAAAGCCTGCCTTAGTCTGAATCCCCACCACCCCACCTCCTTCCTCAAGACTGGGAGGGTTTTTTCCTATTGGTCCTGGTCATTGTGTGGATCAAAACAAGCTTTACTGCTTTCATTTATTTCTGCCTCTCCCAAGTTACAATCCCTGTGTGCTTATTACATTGATATGAATAAAATAAATTGTGTGTGATTTTTTTTTACAGGCCCTTCGCCATAACTAAACCTTTCAAAATGACAGCTTTCCTCTCTTCTTCACTGTCTGCATGACATTTCACTTTTATTTTTAGGAATTTTAAGAGAATTTGTGACTACATAAAAGAGATAATGATCCACGGCAAACCTTGGAAATCGTTATTTCTCACTAGCATTGAAACTACATAACATTAAAGGAACAATAAAACGAATTAACTCAGATTCGTAAATCACTTAATAAATTTGCATGCTTTGAAAAATACCACAATTTATATCCTTTGATGTAACCCAGACAAACGTTTTTGTCTACATTGTGGTCTCTGCTGGACACGAAAACTGAAAATAGTTCCGCTTTCTTCCACACAAAAATGCTGAAACATCAATAGCCCCTGCAAAACATCAGAAGAGTCTGAACAACCCTTTCGAGAGGCCAGACGAGGGGGACTTTTGTGCATGACAAAATTGCATGTATCTGCATTTTTCTTATCTTTAGTGAGGAGACCCCAGTTTTTGAGATCAGCCAGTTGAAAATGAATTATCACCCTCTAGTGGTAGAAAGTAAAAGGACATCTCTTCTGGAGAGCGTTGGCACCCTGTGTCAAACTCATAACTACTGTGTATTTGCTCTCATCATGTGAATTTCAGCGGCAGCTCTGGGCAGATATCGATGATTGTGGCTAAACTGAGTAGAATAAAAAGTCAATTGTGAAAGGGAAATAAACTTTTCCCTACGATAAACCGAAACAGATCCTTTAAACAGGTCTTTCTTTTATCATAGTTAATGATGAGCAAATACCCAAAACTTTTTGAAAACCATATACAGTTGTGTCCATAACCAAATAACCCAAGACCATGGTAACAGAGAGAGGGCCAACTTTAATAATACAAGTAAGTAAAAGTGTCTTTAAATATGGTATAAAAATAAATGCAGGAGCGAATAATAAAGAATTATGTTCTACAAGAGACAGACTTTTGTAAAGTTAAATGTGACTTTTCAGTTGTAATGAAAATCATATGTGCTAATTATTGTAGTGCCATAAAATAATGTAAAGCAATATAAATGCACAGTAAATAAAAAAAGATATATGTATATATATCTTGTATATTCATTCTGCACAACACTTCCCATAGCGCAAAGTATCTGTAACCTCATGTAAAGCAATGTCGTTGGTTAGACTGATCAATATAAGCTGTCAATTTAATTTCTCTCTGACATCATTTATTTCAGCTGGAAGTTAGAGAGCGGGGTCCAGTCCAGGAGTTATGGTGGAAAGTATCAAACCACTGGATTTGACTCTGTTCCTTTAGATCTCAACAGTCTTGGTGTCCTCTCAAGTTTACCAGTGTCTTCTTTCTGAGACTATTGGAAATATATCAGGTTCTGAAAGAGTGGAGAAAAGCTGGAACATCCTCCCCATGGACATGCAACATCCTTTGGACAACAGACGAACAGACTGCTTGGCTCATCATCCGACTGAGACAAGAGCAGATGGCAGACAACAATGATGAAGAGATGAGATAGTCCCCCTCTCTATATCCCGGAGAGAGGGAAGCCGTTGATTTTAGCAAGATGCCACATGACTTGTCAGTACTCGAATGCCATTGGTTTCTCCTGTGCTTGGAGAAGAGACAGGAGGGTTGAGAAAACAGGCCGAGGAAAGAGGGTTGTGAAAATGTATTTAATCACAATTAATCACATGACTCTCTGTAGGTATTTGCAATCAAATGATGTTACCACCTGAAGCTAACTAGGTTTCATAGTAACGTGGTATATTTACATGTTACTAAGACTTTTGATAAACTAACTGCTTTATATATTAGGTAAGGTCAAAGAGTTCTATGGGAATGTCTGGTAAAGAATAATTTAACCACTTACAGATACTGTTTGCAAGCTTGGACACTGAGCAGAAATTTTTCACATTTGTAATGCATCAGTGCTCAAAATTTTATGACGTTCCATTTCTTTGTATTTTCTAATGCTTTAGGTAGTTACTATCACACCTTCCACAGTTAGTATTAATGCTGATACCAGGTTACTGACGCAATATTTTAAAAACTCCTACTGAACATTACCTGGGAGGAAGAGGCTTCAGAACAGGTTCTTACTTTTCTGTGGGGAGAGAGAAACATGTTAATGAGGCAATTTTACCACAAACCGGACTCAACAGGCCAGAAAACCAACTAATTAGATAGCCAAAGGTAATATCTCATCTTAGGCTTTCCTCAAAATTATATGAAATAAACACAAAGACCCTTCAAAGACATTGGTGGGTAAATTTACGAAAATGTGAAGCCCTCTATGATAAATTCTAGCCTTAACAATACGAGATCTGCAACAAAACTTCTATTAAATGTTGTTAAATGCAGGAAAAAGACACAACAGGTTTATGGTAAGTACAAATATTTGTTATTTTATGACAGCCCCCTTTTTTGTACTTTTCACAATGCTTTTTTCGACCCCAACATGATTTCCAGTCATATTGATATGCATGATTTTATCTAACTTGTTCAACCCAAACTCTAAAATAATGAACTGATTACATGTTGCATTTCTAGTAAAGATTATTTATGTGGGACTCATTCAGTGGGATGGAAGTCCAATGATGGTTACTTAAATCTTTAATCTAAATTTAGATTACATAGAACCTAAAGGACTTCAATAATTGTCTATGCAAACACTTGTCTCCATGCCTTCTTCCATTTTCATTTCTTCAGAGTACAGATCGGTTTGATACCTTCTTCTTAGCCTGTAATAACTCCTGATAGGCACTGGAACGGATGAAACGGCTGTAAGAGTCACTCTTCATCAGTTTGTAGATGTGTTCCTTTAGCAGAAACAAAACATGACGATAAATTACTGAAGCATCAGACGTGTGTTTATGTACATGATGTGATATTGAATGACAACTCACCTGTGCATCCTCAAAGGCATACCGTCCAGGATCTTTGACATTCTGGGTAGTTTTGTCGTAGCTCTTGGAATCTACGTTGATGGCACTGGGTGCCCCAGGGGCCAGAAATTCCTGCCAAATCTCCTGAACCCGAGTTGGAACTTCTCTGATGGGGCGCTTCTTTACTTCCTGGACTGCTAGCCAGAACCTACATTCAAATTTATAGTTGTTGTTTGTTTATAAAATAACCTTTGGAATAAAACCATATACTGTAAATATTGCAGTAAAGCATGTAAAGCAGATGTTAAAGAATTACAAAAAAAAGCAAGGCCATTAAGATTCACACTATTACCGTAACAGTCTCATTTTGCACTCTTCAATTAAACACACAACACTCAGTTCTGAAATTTTAAAGACAATAACATGTGAAGCTGTATGTGATGATAAGGACACATAGAAGTGAGTGAAAAAAACTCCTGATAATTCTATCAGGAATTCTATTTTATTCTATTCTATCTATTCTAACACAGCAACATTTTAGAAATTGATGCGAGAACAGTAACTGTGTCAAGTCAGAGAAAGTGTAACATTTTATTCACATTTATTCAAATGATTTATTTGGAGTAGAACAAAAATTATATCCAACTGTCGAAGACCTAGCTGTAGTCCAACTGACCCCATTATCAGCTTTAGTGAGGGACAGTTCTACCATGTACCATCGGAGGGAGCAGGGGGCTGTTCCGCTCAGCAACGACTCTTCATCTGTATGCACCCTGATGCGCTGTTGATTTTCTTTCTCAAGACTAGAGTATATTGATTGGGATAATATTTCTGTCTACTTAGAGCTACAGAAGTTAAACGTTATATTCAGGAGATTTTTATTTTATTTTAAGTTACAGTATGTTTGTACATGCATTCAAATACAAAATTAAAAGATATATTGTTGAACAAAGTACTTACCATTATGTCAGGTAACTGATTCAACAACATTTAACCATGTGGATATAATAAGTATCATTTGCATAATTTATTTGCAATTTATTTGCAAAAATACTATATGAATATCATTGAACCAAACACAGAAACTAATTAATGCCAATATTTTTCCTGTATAAAAACATTTTTACATTACAACTATGTATTATTTCTGCTTCAAATTAATTATTTTAGGTATGAGTTGGTTTATTGAAAGTCAACGTCATCATGTACCTGAGATTCTCAGAGCTGAACTCAGACTCAAGGAACTTGAGAAACTGTTCTCTCCCCACAGGATCTTTGAGAACCTCGTCGATGCCAAAAGCCCATCTCTTTACCCTTTGTTGGCCTGGTTCCTTACTGGAGTGTGTCACACAAAAACACAACATTCATCTCAAAGATCAGGTTTTCATGCTACAAACACACTCAGCTATAAAAGCATTTCATCTGATCCATCTGGCCCTCTAAATATTGTGCTCACCTTGCTTCAAGCTCCCAGATCATGGTGTCATCTGAGATCCAGGGGTTGGATGGGTCTGGAGATGTGAGGAAGGGGTCGTATTCGACATACTGCTCCGTATAACCCAGCAAACTGTTGATGTCAAACAACAGAGCACAAAAACTCTGTATATTAGAACTTCATTATTATACTTTTTCTGAGCTTTAACTATGAAAAGGAGAAGTAAGCTCTAACGAGAGCTGCCACTTTTTAAACATGAAAATAGACAACTTGTCGCTTTATAAATCCGTATTTTCAGTGAATGAATAAAAAAGGAAACATGGTGTCTGACATAATCCGTGCTGAAAACAGCTGAACCTATTGTCTGGACCAGAACACTTCTCAAGGTCATTGGAGTTCTTAATTCCTCAACATGTAAGGCGGTTTAACAGCTCAATAAACAGATCGATGGCTAAACTCAATAAACACAAAGAACATCACTTACCTCTCTGCCACTTTGGACATTTTCAGTCGATGCCTGTCTAATTGTAATTGCCAAAAGGTGATCTGAAACAATAGCAGGCAGCAGTTACTCTGCAGTTTTACCATAAATTACAATCATATTTGGTTTATATGTATGAAATATCAAGAGCTTATATCATTCTATGGAGTTACGTTCAGCTCATTTCTATCTAAATGGTACAAAATAATGTGTAATAAAGTGTGTACCAATGAGCTATCACTCCAATTAAACAGACATAAAACTAATAAAGACCAAATCTGTCAGTGTAGAGCTAACCTGTTCCTGCAGTTCTTCTTCTGTAGGCTGCTTTGCCTCTGGGACGGGGGTGTGAGTTGGGCTGTGGGTACGGATATCATTCTGCAGCCCATACACAGACTGAGAAAGCAAACACCATAAGAATGACAACAAGGAATCAACATGTGTAGCTTTGCACATGCAGACACACAGCAACAAGGAACAACCTGATGCTAGCATCCCTGGCCTCACAATAAAGGAGGATTTACTGCACCTTTCTAGTCTTGTGTGGGTTTTTCATTCTGGAGGACTTCTTTATGTCAACTTCTGTTGTATTCACACATCCAGGCTGTAAGAACAGAGTGAAGGACAAAGGGTAACTACGAGGGCATTCAGCCTACATTAAACTACAATCATCATAGAGTATGTGCACTAACAACTGAATTGAGTACAGACTACTGTTCTGCAGAGACACAATTTTGCAGAAAGGGGCTATTTTCCCACAACTATGCAAGTTTTGGTTACCATAAGCCAATATTCTTTTCTTGGGTGTGAAGAATTCACGACAATGTGTCTGATACTGGTTAATTAAACATGGAATGTGCCAGCTTTGGCAAAACAAATAAACCAGTGGGAAATCATGTCTCAATGCAGAGCTACTGACTGAGTGAGCAAGTGGTCTAATCTAGGCTTCTTCCAGGGGAACAGAGCTAAGTAGCTTGCCAGCGTTACTGTGAAATTTGAATTAATATTGATTATGTTTCTCCAAGGATGCATAAATTGAACTTGTTATTTTCCAATTAACCATCAAGCGGTGGCTTTGGGAGAAATACAGCAGAGGAGACCCTTTAACCTCAGGGGAAGAGTAAATGCTAATGCTAGGCAAGTGTGTGAGAGCAAGGTAAAGAGCAGCGCTGAAGCTGATGTGTTGTGACAGTTATTGATGTGCCATTTCATGTGTATGGCTACGGCAAATACACAATGGAGGATTTCAGTGTTTGCCTATTTACACCATTTAAATGTTACAGGTAGCATATGCAGCTCATATAAAAATTGTAGAATCCAGAGAGTGCTTGTAACTGCATGACATTTTCAAAGCATTATTTCTTATTTTTCACACAGCTTGATGCATTCCTTCCTACCCAGAGTGAAATGTGTGGAATGGATTAAAATAGCCCACCGGGCAACAATTATTCACCACATGTAATTATTCCTTTGGTTTTGGAGGTGCAGCACGTCATGGTCAGTTTTATATATATCTCAAAATGATTCTCTTTCTCCAGAGCAATTAAGATGAAGCTGATAATATCAGTTAGAATGTCAATACGAGCAGGGGTTGATTAATAACAGCGCACATAGTTATTTCACTCACCACTGGTCTGTGCACATCCCAGAATGCTCTCTCCTGACTGTCGAGAATTTTCCTCTCAATTTTGTCTCTTTTCTTGTCAACTCTGGAGTGGGGAAAAAAGAAAATACAAATAATTCGGACAATAGACGCATTCTGGTCTAACTCTCATTGGTTCGTTACTTTTTTAAAGTGCAGTTCATTTGTGAAGATCAATGCTGGTGCTAAAAACAAAAAGCTGTTGTAAACCACTAAGTTTAGTCGTGTCATAGTGTCATAATGACACGTAACAAGACTTACTCATCATGGTTTAATGTGTGTGTGGTTCCCATGCAGACCTACTTTGCCTGTGCTTCTGCTTGCATAAAAATGAACTCCCATTTTCTGGCAAAAGCTCTCTGTAGCCTTGCTAAGCTCTCCTGTAAGTAAAACAGAGAACAAACAAGAAAAGAAAGTCTTTTGAAGGAGCTGGTCCATTTATATTTACCGCACATGCTGTGAACAGTACACAACTGGATGCCATATCTAATGATCTTTGCTCACAAGCAAAATGGAAAAACCCTGGGAATAACTAACCCACTGGTTCATTTAATTGCTTTTTTCCCTTCAACAGTAAAATAAAAGTTACAAATTATTTATTAATCACGATAAAGGCAATTGCTTACTTTGTTAGTAAGAACAGGCAATACGAAATGCCTTGAGATGAGTACCAACACTGAACCAGTGAAGATTTGTGAGGTGGGGAATGAGGATGCCTCTTTCACTTACCGCTTCATAGTCTGCGAGCTCCAGACGTGCTTTATTTTGCATTGTTCTTTTGCAGAGGTAAACAGCTGAGAGAGACAGAGAAAGAGTGGTAAAGGGAGCAAAGGCTCTCTGCTTTGTTTTAACAACATTAAGTGGCCCTGACTTTATTCATTTAATCCTCTCAACTGCACATTTAGCCTGGGCTGCAAATCATGAAGGTCGTCTTTTGTCCACGTTATGGGTGCGTCTGCTACAGGTGCTTGAGTGCACGTGCCTGACTTTTGATGTCTTCCTGTGCGATAATCGTCCCTTCATCTCTTTGTTAATATAACATGATGTGAGGTTTCATTATATCATTACACTGTTTTCATTAAGGGGCATCATTCACGGGAATCAGTCACTGCATCTGACTTCAACGAGCACTCACAGGATTATTCCCACTGTCCACATAAGCCCTTTTCTTCATCGAGCGACGAATAAAAGACCTGCTTGGTGGCAGCTACACACAAAACCATTTCTGGCATTATGAAAGCTTTATCTCCATTCTGCTCCGCAAACAATGAAAAGCTCATCTCTGTACCCCCATTAAATTGCTCATCCAACTGTGCACAACAGGTGCATGCATGCAGACACATCCCTCCTTTCCTGCAGTTATCAGGCTGCATCAGTAAAACTAAAATATATGACTGATGCAGACACATTTTGATTTAGGTTGGAAACATAAAATATATCGCCATATGAAATTTAAATTAAAGCGTGAGAAGTTACTGCATTCCCCAGAACTGTCATTAATCCAATTTTAGGTTAAATATTTATAATTGTTCCAAATGGGGTTAAGTCATTTTTCCTTTTTTATTTGCAAAAATCACTATTGATAACTTGTCTATTCGTCAAACACAATTTATGGACAAAATATATTGTCAGCATCAACTCTTCAAAATGCCCTGCACAATGCACAAAGTATACATTAAAATAAATAATAGCATTCTCACCATAGTCTGTGTTTTCAGGTTCCCAGCAGTTTGATGGCCAAAAGTATGGAGTCTGAAAAGAAAACAATGTTATTAAACACCTAAACTAAAAGACATTTTGCATCTGGAAATGTGATTTCATGCAGTGAGAGGTGGGTATGCACAACAACACAGCAGCATCCGTCACAGTAAAATACTTTGTTGTATAAAGGGTTTGGCATTGTGTCAGAAGGACATAAGCTCTTTTCAAAAGTGCTTAGAATACCCATCATCATGAATCTTCACCTTTCTTAATGTAGAAATGTATGTTCTGACTTCAGCTAAGTAATTTCAGCAACAAACAGTCTTTGACGACTGACTCTGCAGCACACTTGGGGAAGTCAGTGGAGAAAAAAAAGTCATGAAACTATTCTTTATGGATATCCAGAATGACGTGCTTCTGGGCAGATCCATAAAACACAACCAAAAAAGAAAAAAAAATCAAATTATAAATTGAACAAAAACTGCTACATTTAAAAAGCAACAGAAACATTTACATTAAGTCCAGAGCAAAAGGACCTTCAAAATAAAAATAAAAAAGATGGTTGGGTTTGTACTTGAAAATGAAAACACTTCATAGATACTCATTTGTTTCACATTAGCACATCTGCTGCTATTTCTGGTACTGACATTGAATGGAAAAAAAAAATTGTGAAGTCGACTTTTTTTTCTTTACACTAAATTATGCTGTATCATTATTAGTTTCCACTTTTGCATATGAGGCTTAAATTGCGCTAGTAATGTGACCATGCAAGCTTTATAAAATGTCAACATATTGTCACCAATGTTTATGCACCGACAATGCATCAATAGTCTTACCTGAAACCTATAGAAAGTGCCATCATCTTTGAGAGTGAGGACATGGTCTGAGATGGGGAAGAAGTAGCCATGTGCAGCCATCAGTGTTCCTAAGTGAAGAGCCTCCACTGGGAGGACACACAAAGAGACAGTCAGTTTACATCTTGTTGTACCTGTGTTTATCCAAGAACTGTGACATTTAAAAACCCTAAGTTTAGAGGTTTATATTATCTCCATTGGGGTATTGTCTTCTTTTAGTGCTCACCCTGTCTACAATAAAAGGTAGTTATCTCCTGCCACTGAACAGTTTGACATGCCTGTTCCATCATCCACATACATACAAATATGCAGGCACTTATTTATTGTTTTTTCTGTTTTCAGATCTTTACAATCAAGCTGTTGTCTGTGGTAGTTTACATGGTGCTTTAACATAAATCTGTAATTCAGTGTGTTATTTTTCTCCTGTCTAATCACCCGAGCCAAGGCCATTCATCCATCAGTCCATTTTCTATATCAACATATTCCAATTCGGGATTACAGGGGCTGGAGCCTGTCCCACCTCCTACCTGCCACTGGGCAAAAGGCAGAGAACACCATGGACACGTTGCCAGTCTTTCGCTTGCGCCACACAGAGACAAGTAAGACAAACAACTATACACACTTCCTAGACCAGCATCTTTCTTCTTTCTTTATTTTTTTGTTCCACCTGCCAATGAATTTTATTCACCATTTATTTTGAGGTTCAAATGGTTCCTAAGGAAATATTCACAGTCAGAGTGAAAGAGGAGCTGCCACTTTACAAGGCCCTCACACTGCTTTGACAGATGGATAGGCAGGTCTCCACTCCAACCAAACAGCACAGCAGGAGGGCCCACTGATTAGCCCACCTTCAGCAGGAGAGGCGGAACTCATCAGTCAAATCACCTGGTGTTGTGCCTAGTTGGAGTGAAATCCTGCTTCCCCCTGGTGCTCCACAGCACATGGTTGACTGTTCCTGATTTAAAACCATCAGATAATGAAAACATGTCATCATCATCAACTGTGTGTCTCATCTGCCTCCAGTTATTCCCTGCTGCTCGGAATCTGCGAGTGTGTTCCGTGGTGTCGACATGCATCACTCAGGTTTCCTTTAATGTGTTGACAATTCTCTGATAATACAGACACATTTTGTTCATTAGGAGCCGCAATGGAAACAATATATTTGCATACGTACAACAGAGTCCTTGTCTGTATCTATCATTTAAACCTTTTTAACAGGCAGCTAAGGTAATAGAAGCAGAGGCTGAAACACACAGTCAGACATGCTGAACAGAAAGAGCTTAGAATGCAATAACAGAAGCTTACTGACTGCCTGCATAAAACATGTGCATCTCAGCTATCTCCCTCTCTGACACATGCACATATCCACACATACCATGTGTGTGTGAGAGAGAGATAAATATAGATTGGATTTACCTATACCACCGAAGTGACTGTTGCAGCTTTGAGAGGTCAAGATGTTAGATGTGTGTAAGGGGGTGCACATGTGTGTACATGGTTCCATTTATTAATAAATAATGACTCATGTGTTATTTAAATCTATTTTCTCACAAACCTGGCTGTTACTCTTCAGTCAAAGTGTTATTTATTCGAGGAATGCTGTCCGCTCCATACAGTAGTACATTATTGTATTATACTCTGATTCTGTTACTAAGTTAAAATTGAAAATAGGTCTGAAATAAGGTCAAACTATATATTGCATATCTTTTTCAAAGTACAGACATGTTCAAATTCAGATATTAATTTGAAAAAATCTATTTATACATGTACTTCCCTTCTTACTGATTGAGATTGACTGTGCATTTTCCTCAGAGCTGTTGCTGCTTATGAACCAAACAGTGTCTACCAAGGATAGACAGATAAGTGTTTACTCAACATCCAGTGCACTGGAGAATTTTCATGGGTATAAAAAAACTAGAATATGATTATTAAATGAAGAAATGTAATTTATTTCATTAATTTAAAATCTGATTTATGATTAAGAAAAACTTTATCAATCCCTTGATAAAAATTACACTGCCACAGGATGAATTGTCATCAAAGACATTCTACCGCTACTGATAAAAAACAACTTAATCAGATCAAATAAAAACACTGGAAAAGTTGAAGTGGAAGAGAGGGGCGTGGTTTAAATCTACAGAGATCCCCAGAAATGGATTAAGGTGTTGTTTTTGTTGCTTGGCAACAACTTAGATGATGAGGGCACACAGAATTGGCAGGTAACACAGGGAACTTTCTCAGTTGCCAGCTTTGACAAGAACACACAGCCAGCAACTCGCATCTCTCTGTCTGTAGTCTCTGCCTGCCTGTATTGCCTGAAAGACAAGCAGTGCCAGAACTTTTTCTGTAGCTCAAAAAACCCAACACTGTCCCTCTTATTTTCCCCTCCACCTGCCCCAAACTCAACCCATCTGCTTAGGGTCCTAAACCTCCCATGACAACATAAGTGGAATAAAATGTTGTTCTCCATTTTGTCCCTGCATTGCATCCTTAACCTCTTCTCCTCAACTCATCTGGATTTAAGATGCCATTTTAGGTATTACTTGGACTTTGGAAGGCTCAGTCAATTTTTCTGTTGCCATGGTTATGCATCATAACACATGTGACAACGTGCCAGAATAACCACAAGAAATCCCACCAGCATCCAACCAGTCACATATTCCCAGACTTATAGCAGCAGGCTGCTACTTGTGCAGAGCCATTACGGATTAAAATTAAAAAATAATTTACAAAAATGGTTTGTCTTTATAATAAAATTTGAAAACTCAATTTTGAGTCAGACTACTCAATTTTGTTTAATCTGTTTAGTTTTTTATGTTCTCTAATGTTCTGATGCTTAATTTATGTGTTTATTTAATTTGATGTGTTTTTGTCATTTTGAATATTGTGAATTTAAAGCTATGATAGCCAAACATCCCTTATTCATCTAACAATCAAACAATAGGTCATGATAGGTGATAATTATATTGACCTGGTAATGAACTGCTTTTGACACTCTAATGCAATTTTTTAAAAACACATTCATTTGTTAATATACTTTCCTTTTGAGTATTTAGTTATGATTTATCAAGGTTTATGAAAGTTGTCAATTTTCACGTTTTATATAGTCATTTCATATATAGTGTGAAGGTTGGAAAACTTACTTGTAAACATTTTTACACCTTTTTTATCCTGTGGGGTGGAAATATTCTACGATCAATCCCAGCGGGGGAGTAAATTTCTGTCAGCAAATCCAAGACAGAAATATACCACAGAGATTTCCAAATATGATCATAATGAGTTCAACTGAGCTGTGTAAGTGTAATAACCATGGGATTTGGTTAGCAAGAACCTCTTGAGCTCCAATCAACTTTAATAATAAGCTCATCTGCCTTTACATAATAAATGTGTTACTATCATGCTGTGAGACTAATTGATTGCATCTCTTATACTGCTTGTCATCTCCACCAGGAGTTGCTCTGAGCTCAAGTTCCTGAGTTCTGAACAAAAAGGCATTTATCACTGTGGGGCAGCTAATGGCATCTTCTGTGTCTATGCTGTAGTCAGCAATACTAAAAGCAAAAGACTCCATAAATCTGCTGTTAATACGTAGTTTCAATATCTTTCACAAGTTTCACTAATTTGATTAATAGCATATTTTTACAGACTATGACTGCTAGCAAACTCTTCAAATTTACATTAGTTCATCATTATTGCGGGACTTTACCAAACAATGTGACTTATAATGTTTTTCAAGCAAACAAGACACAGCTCATTTGGTAGACTTTTCTTTAAACTATAGGTTCTTTAGCTCTGTTTGGTCATCCATCTCCCATTTTTGAGTCACCTTATTTAGAGAGAAAAGCTCAGGTAATGATTTGAGACAGGTCTGGAGAGTCTAGACCTATGCTGTCACACTGGTGTGAAATAATGATGATAAAAGAAAACAATGAGGAGGAGAGAAAGCAGGAGCAGTGTGTGCTGTAGCTCAAGGACAAAAAAAATGCGTCACAGTGTGGCTGTAGTGCATTTGTTGTAGACAGACCTAAAATTCTTTACAGGCTAATGCAATCATCTACAATCCTTTATGTGATTAGTACATTCTCAAATGCACCTTTTGGAAATTCCAAGCGAGCTTAATCAAGATAAATATAAATATGTATCATCGGAGTCAGTATTTGTGTCCATTTAGGCAAACAAACATTATAAATGTGTTCTACAGTTTGATAATTACCAGATTTCAAGAACAAACTTCATTACAGGTTGTGGCAAATGTGTCCTGGGTTGTCTAAATAAAAAGTTTTCTACGTCTACTGTTACAAATCTATCCACTGAAACAGTTACCAAAAAAACTGAGTTGACAAACTACAGTGAATCAATCTATATTTTTCATCAACGTCTGATTCAGTATTTAGCATTTCAGTATTTTGAATTTACCTGGATCTTCAATGTCCAGATTCTTGATCATCCACTGTACGATTTCAGAACCTGAAATTAGAAATAGAAAACACACACACACGCATATGAATCCCTTGCAAATCTTTGTGTGAACAGTGTGCGCATACATATGCGAATGAAAACAATGACTCTATTAAACCTACCCAACTCATCATTGCAGTGCATTAAAATTGTGGCTGGGTAATAGGCCATCCATTCCCAAATATAATTTTCTGACAGCCTCTCCAAGGTATCTCTTTTTGGCTGAAGTCCATTATTATAGATTACCAGAGGTACAATGACATGATGAGGCATGCTGTTTGCGCTGTATAACAACACAATATGTGTGACTCAAGCCACTTAATAAGTCAGTTCATCACATTCTATCTTGCAAACCATCAAAAATAACTAGAAAATAGACCCAAGAGAAGAAACCAAAGAAGAGGACGTATTATGATTTTTGATAGCATTTTTGCAAATATGAACGTGAAACTTTTCACATGAGGGATGCCATCTTTCATCTCCTCCATCTGAAAATGCAACTGAATCATTTTCACTTCTCTGAAAAACATAACAGCATCCTCTTTCCCCCGGGCATTTTCACACCCCAGCGCAACATGTGACTTTGGCTATATATTTTCCAAGCTATTATTACTGTCTGTCATACTGACAGGTGAGGGTGTGTTGAGGAGACGAAAGCCACAGAAGGCAGAAAAAAGGTGCGAAATGGAGACATGGGGGAATTCATGCAGTGAGACAGTCTAGCCCTGTGGCTGTCTCTGTGTCCATCAAGCTGCCACTTTATATGTATTTTGCGTTTTCTTTTCTCGTTTACTGCACACCCATACTTCTTGGCTCCTCCAGAAGTCAGTGACATTTCCAGTAGATTAACGTCATTAACATGACCTTATTTCCACACTGTCCAAGTTGACCTACTTCTGAGAGAGAGTTCAAATGAGATGTGCAAGTTTTCTTCCACAAAACTGTTCTGCTGATTGATTATTATCCCCAACATATATTAGGATGTGCATTCATGAATGTGTGTGCATACAGCTGCCATTGTGCATGACAATTGGAATGGGACAATACTATAGACAGACTAGTTAACAATCATTTTCCCAGTTACAGCCATCTTGGATAATGTTGCTTCGTTCAGCAAGTAAGAAAAAACAGCAAAGGACAGTGTGTTAAAACACAGATCTTTATATATACGTTTTAATCCTTGTTATCATGTCTGTAAAGTTTTTGATTGATTACGTAACATATCATAAGGATCTTTGTTTTGAATCTGAAGACCTCCGCTTCAGTCTAAGAAAAGTGCTGTCAGACAGCCTGTCTTTCATGTACATAGTCAAATTCATGACTGCTTGCTCGGTAGGGCTTTAAACCCAATTTGCATGCGCTGTGATGTACCGGAAAATGAAAAGAAACGCAAACTATTGGGAGAAATTAGTAGAAGCTTTGTGGAGAAGCAACTTCATGAAACTTCTCCTAGTTGTGATTATGGTAGACCTGACGTGTACTGTTAATGGTGTTATATTTCTGAATCCAGCTCTGTAAGCCTCCTTGTCTGTCAGAAATAAATTAATATATAACACAAATACTTTGATTTTATTTAGAAAAAAATGTAGGTCCTATCAAAAAGAGCCAAATGGGACACTAGTTTTCGTATGTGTCTGGGCGGTTTTCCCAACCGTTCATCCTTGTTATATGATATATGTTATTTTTTCCTCCGCCCCTTTCTTGTTTCAAGGCTCGAGTCTTGAGGTACGTGGGGTTAAAACCCACAGGCGGCAAGCAGCCACAGAGCTCGACCAGTCAAGCGAGATGCCGCAAGCCATGCTTTATTAAGGTTGTTATAAGCAGTAGAAAGTGAATACATTACCATTGGGAATTCTTCTACTTACATGCCACCTTGTATAATTTAGCTGGCTCTTCCTGAGAATTGTTGTTTGATTCAAACATGAGTAACTGAACCATCACTACAGTCATAAAATAGCACAGTCACTATTGCAGAATGGAGCAGACTTGGAAGGGAAGCAACAACTTATAAGTTGAAATGTGGGCAGGGGTGCATCAGTAGTCATACCCAGGACATTGTGAGATGATAGAAGTCTTTTTTCCAGTGAAAAACCTTGGCTCTTTTTTATGTTCCTTGAGCTGTTTACGAGCAGTGACTGCTGTCTGGGTACATTGCCTTGCTAGGGCTGTGCTGTTGCCTTGTGGGCAAGTGCTGGGTCAGCAGCAATGTGTTGGGCAGTAATGGTCAACCAATCCACAGCATAAATGCCAGGACCCCATAGTTTCTAGCAGAACACTGATTTTCAAAACGTCAACTAAAAAGGTTGATCTATTTACTTTACATGTTGGTTGTTTTTTAAATGAGTCTGACTGGTTGACACATGATTTATTCAGTGTGACCTGTTTATATTGAGCCAGTTCAAAATTTAAAGTTGTAAAAGAAAAAATGTTTAAAAAGGTGCTACAGTGCAGCACAGCTATTTACAACACTCAAATACAAGCCATGGATACTATTCAGATAAAGTCATGTGAAAAATAGGACGGAAGGAATTATGTATTTATGTATTGGTCATATGACTACTCATGAATAATTTAGAGACCATCAATCCATAAGGAGAGAATGATTATACCCAGGTGAAAAACATTTAAAAAACAGTTGATCATTTTCTCAGGCGTCAGTGAAAAGAAAAAAAGCAAAGCCAAAAGCTACATGTCAGATTTGAACATGTTCAATATTGAAGATCATTATAATTATTTAGTTTGGTTTATTATGGTTACCATGAGAAGTTTCTCTTCTGATGACTGATTTTAAGTTTGCAAAGTTGTGTCAGACTTCTGGAACAATATCATTTGGACAGAGAAAACCATTTTTTTCCTGGCAAAAAACAAACTCAAGATTCTGGCACAAACTCTTTGGACCAACTGCCAACACGGTGATGGAGGGAGGACTCTTTGGACTTGTTTTGTAGGCATAAAGACCTGGACACCTGGCTATCATTGACAGTGGCTCTCTCTGTATTGGGAGTAAAATGTGAGACCATCTGTTTGACATCTGAAAATTCCTCTAAATCTGACTAAGCAATAAGAAAAAGATGCCAGGCAGAGCAGCAAATCCACAACAGTAAAAAAAAAATGTCAAGGTGTTGAAATGTCCCCCTCAAGGTCCAGATACTTTATTATTTGAATGCTGTGATGGAACCTTAAGAGAGCTGCGCATAAAGACAAAAAACAAACCTCAATTATCTACAGCCCACAATGACATGACAGACTGTTACACCTCACAGAAGGTTTCACAGATAGCATTTGTATGCCTTGTGATATTGTTGCTGAAGTTCATTTTAAGACCTGATGAAGACCAGATGGCTTTTTGCTTTTACATGAAACCTTCCTTCACATTCCTACCAAAAGAATGGAAATACCTGACATACAGTTGCTGCTGAAACCAAAACAAGATGACCATAGCCAATTTCTGGTAGATTAATATCTGGCTACAAGATTTTTGAAAATACTATTTTTGTCAATTTGAGGTTCTTCGATTTAAGTATTCATCTTTTACTGAGATGTAACGATAATTCTATGATTAACAATTATTTTGGACATTTACTACTGATGTAGTGAAATTATATTACCTTCCTGATCCCTCATGCACAGTAAAAATAGTACTGATGGTGTTACATGCTGATATTATCAGCATACCAATCCAGTGATTTACCAATGATCTTCAACATGTTAATGATTTTTGGTCAGATCATAACATCAGAACATAAGATTAGAACATAAGAGAGTATATTTAAAAGATAGATAAGAAGAGAAAAGTAGAAAAGAGAGATTTAACCTTACCTGAAAAAACACTGGGGATCTTGGTGAGGAAACTTTTCACTGTCCGGATGGGGATTCCATTATTCTCATCTTGCATGCGTGCTATTACTTCCTCCATCTGCACAGCACAATAACAATGCAAGAGAAGATGATGGGGGGGGGGGAGATAGCAAAAGGATAAATTGAGAAGGTTCCATTACTTTTCTCATATTTGGAAGCTGTGTGACAGCAAGGAGATACAGTACAGAGGTGAACAGATACAAAAAAGTTCCTTGAACAGGTGAGCTGTGTCTTCAGGGGACAGACTAAAGCAATGAAGTTGGTGACTAACAATCACAGCTGTCAGATTTCTGCCACCCACCGTGACAAATCGAACTGATTTGTGTCATTATTCACCTGAACTGAGCAGTGAGATACTCTCATTGAATAGCTCTGAAAGTGTTCTGTCATTATCCATCCACAGTGTCCTTAAAAAACTATAAACTTCACAGGACAGAGAATTGTCAATTTAGAAAATAAAGTTTTTTGTTAAACTTTTACATGTTTCAATCGAAAACTGAGCCAGGGAATGAAGTAAGAGCGCGAACACTCACACTGGCACATGCTTAAACTCACATTCCCAGACATTTGCACACAAGGCAGAAATGTACTGGGAGTTACAGTATCTCAAGGGATTACCATGGCAACACATGGCAACCATGTTTCTAGATACATGTTGAGAGCAAAGCATTGCTTTATTAGACACGAGGTAGGCCAAACACCAAGCTGTTGGCTCTGAAGGGTAATGACCTGGTTATACTAACTGTGCTGTGTTAGTGTCTTACAGTCATTTCAATAAAATCACAACTAAAATATAACAAGTTAATTTTCTTTTTCAGTGTTTGGATATTATGACCTGGATTATGAAAAGAAAAACAGTTACCATTGTTCTCAGGCCTCTTTTATACTCCTTGACACACACACAAGCCTTATCAGAGCTGCTCATCTGGGAATGCAATTTGAATGTGGCTAATTCCATTTCACAAAAATGCGACTTTTGTGTGGGTGAAAATTAATTTTGTGGCTACACATAGAAAGAGCACTTTTGATTAAGGACAGGCTGGGATTGATATGTAAATCTGTAACCACTCAGGTTTGGCAGTTCATGAGCCAAACCGTAGCTTATTGCTATGATGAAAGCTTGTAGCTAGTCAAAAATCCCTGCAGCTAAGAACCATCCCAGTTAGAGATTGGAGCGTAATTGACAATGATAGAGCACAGGCAAATAATGTAACCCAAAAAGCTGCAGGGAAATACCAGAAAGAACACAAGTACGAGATATGGGAGGAAAAACACAGAATTTATGAGAAACATTTTTCTTTAGCTTACTTCTTTTTTTTATGACACTCTTTCTGTAATGTGTGTTTTCAGTTGCGCAGGTAATGGACAAGCTCATATGTACATATAAACTACATGTGTCCAAATCTGAGCTAAGAAAAAATAATAATTTCTCAATCTGATCCATAAATCTTGCCTTTTCAGAGACTATCCTCCAAACAAAAACATTTGTGTAACACTTTAGTACAACCTAAAACTCTATACAAATGAAAATGATTTCTGTTTACCAAATCCAAAGTGTTTTCAAGACAACAAAAGGTCACCAAGATCTGCAATTGATTTGTGTCCTAAAAACCCTACAATTATAGAAGAAACTCCTTTTTGTATCCATGTAACAAAATCTACCGCTGTCACAGCTTGTATTTCATAAAACTTTTTATTAGGACTTTCCTCTGAGCTTATGATTACAACCATCAGGGATTTTGGACAGTTCAGTAATTGTTCCCGACAGCGTAAGTACCATGGCTGATGGAACATGCACTCACAGCAACTACTATAAAAAATGTGTTAACATCAGTCGAATGTCACTGCTGTCAACAATAGCTCTAAATTTATCAATTAGTTTCTAAAAACGTCAAACAAAGGTGAATGGATCCAAACATTTGACTTGAGGATTTATTAAGTTTAAGCAAAAAAAATAAATAAAATAAAATATATATATATGCAGGGCAAACGCAGCCATAGAAAATGTGGGAAAAAAGTTTAAGATTACCCCGTCGTCTTCAGCAGCACCTCAAAATTGTTTGGTCTGATAAAAGATTAAATGATAAAACAATAGGCTCAACCTCTCAGAGTGGACTTGATGGTGGGTTAATCAAAACAAAATTACCCCAAAACAATCAGCGAGGTTCTCAACTGCAGCCCTTGTTGAAATGATTGGAAAAATCATTTTGATACGAACATAATGAAATCAAAAGAAACTAGCAAATGATTACTTTTTTCCCCCAGTTATTTTAAATGATACCGCAGATTTTGATGATGCAAAGCAGTGACATCAAATTTTTTCTCTAAAAAACACCCGCATTATAACTTCCTTTCATGTGCTGCATGGCATTACACTTTGCAGGATTTTTAAATATCTCTCCAAATCAAACCTGCATGTGTTCATTACACAAACCATCTCTCTGTATTTGTCTCTATCTCACTATCTTTCCCAGAGAGTAAGCTGGCACTGTGAGACAGAGCAAACAAGGACAACAGCAACAACGATCAATACTTTACACACTCTCGCCTATCTCCGCAAAACCTCTCCGCCTACTCATGGTAAAATGCCACCAGCGTGCATATACAGGATCTGAAACTCTTGATGTTGGGATGCTCTCTGGCTGTATGTAGAGAAGAGGATGAGAGGAGAGTCATCTCCCAGAGGACAAGATCGAGAGCAAGAGTCTCTCTCCATCTTTCTGTTTCTCTCATTCCTCACCCGTCCACCCACCCAGAGCTGTCTGACTGTGTCTCCGCAGTCTCTTAACAGATAAGAGTGAGTGTTTTGGCTGCACAGTGTGAATCTTGGAATAATGATGGCACAGGACACAGTACATATGAAGTGACTAACAAAAGCTCCGGATATAAGCACACACTGAGCTTCAGCACACAGCTTCAAACGCTTTAAAGGCCATCACTGAGGGCACAGGTGGCACAATCAGAATCTTCTGAAGTACAGTTTGGAGTATGAAAAAACATTTCAAACTGGCTATGTAAATCAGTTTTGCCCTCTTAGATATCTATTTAGCCACTGTTAAGTACACAAAGCCCACTTAATAATAGGATAAAAGGTAATTTGAACTGAACAATGGGTCCATCAGCACAGTGGCCCATTCAGCAGATCTTTAAACAATTATTTGGATGTGAGAATTAGATTTGCCAGTGCTTATTTCCAAAGCACTGGTGAGGACGGTGACAGACCCGACCATTGTGGTTTCATAAAAATCGAAAAAAGGAACTTGATCGTTTGGACCGTGTTGATGATATAGACAGAGTGATGATGGATACTTCTTTAGGCTCAGTGAGGCAGCTGACAAGATTGCCTGAGGAAACATGGCTTAATATTGCTGCGAACTGCTATGACCTTGACATTTGAAGTGAGCTCTACATTCAAGCCGACGGCTGTCATTTGCTGATTTTGCTACACAACATGCAGGTTTTAACTGCTGGTTTGTAATGAATGACTGTGATCCCACGAGCGAGCCGAATGAGATTTAAGTGACGGAAAGAATCTCAGATCTTGTTAAAGTCAACTTGACTTTTTACATGGAACATCACCATCCACCAAGTACAAACCTCTACTGTGACATAGGAAAATATGTGCTGCTCATTACATGTGGAGGTGGCAATGTATTTCAATTTAGAAGTGTGTAAGTGGTGTATCTCACTTTGCTTTATTTTATAAAGGTTGTTTTGTCATTCAACGGGAAACCTGTTAAGAGCTCACGCTATTTTGTCGGCCTATGAAGACGTATAGGCCTCACTGATTGCTATACAGAGGAAATTAAAAGCATTCTAGTCCTTCCAACCTAACTTTACCTTCAGGGCTGAATGTTGCTGCTTCAGAAGGAAAAGGAGAATGGGACAGATAACGCAGATAACAGTTATCTGGACACAAGTGTATCTACGTAACGTGGATGTATTTCTCCCAACTCTAGATAACACATATAGGCAAACACATTGTGTGTCCACATAATGACACATGGATCTCACAAAAACTCGGAACACATAAACAAGGTATTCACTAACCCTAATCAGAGAAGGACTAGCACGCGTGCATGCCTATAAGAGTATGGGACCAGAAGATGGGGACTGCTGTGTTTTGAAATGCACAGCATCAATAGGTGAGCGACCCTGTTAAAGTCTGACTGCCTGGAGGAGTGAGAGCAGTCTTAAAGGAACCTGTGGCTACACAGCATGCCAGCGCAAGTAGATAAAACAGTCTTTTCAACTGGTTGAGCTCATTTCCTTCTGAGCTGCAGTGCCTGAATACACAACTGAGGCCGGACCTGTGGTGGAGGCTGAGAGATAACATGTCCATTTCTTTCCCATCAACAGCTAACAGTTCTTTATAAAAGAAAAGTCCCAACTTGTAATTCAGATACAAAGTCAAAAACTGCCAAAACAGCATGATAATAATGTCTTATCACTGAGAAACAAATAGAACCCTGTTTAAATTTATTTTGTTATTCACTTTGACGTTTTGATGTTATCAGCATTACCACAAAAAAACAAACAGCCGTGTTAAATCACAGGCTGCGTCACCACACACATGAATTACTCATCTCCTCAGAAGAGACTGATGCATTTGCATATTAAGCAAAAGCAAAAAACACAATGTTCTATATACCCTTCTGAGGGGAATATGGTAACAATGCAGGAAAATGCACATTTCCTTTTATGGTAATAACTAGCAGCAATTGTAAGAAAGTGATCACAGTCTGGTTATACTAAGGGAAAGTGTTCCAAGATGCAAAACATTGCTGGCTACAGCTGGTTTAACACCTAACAAAGTAAGTTTGTCATAGCTGGAAGCACTGATGCTGAGCTACATCTCTGGGGCATTTTGAAATCAAATTACCCAGCAGATAGGTGGAGTAACTTTTACTGAGCTTGTGCTGACAAAGCTGTGAATAGATGCAGTGAATCTGAAGACTTACTGCCACACGAGTTACCACAGCAACACATTCTGGGACCAGTTTCACAAGGACGTCTTTGGCAGCTTGCCATCACTCATTCATAAGAGAGAAAGAAAAACGGTATTTATGTGGGGTCTCATGCGGATGGAGAGGGCATGCTGTGTGAAGACTGTGTGCATTTTACGCAGTAAACTATAGTTACAATTTTGCTGGTTACTCTGGGGCTGAAGCAGACATGTCGTTCTAAATGCCATATCAATTATGTCTTTTTTCTTCGAATTTAAGTTGTTTATTCATTTGCTCAACACAAATTTCATCCAAATATCTAAAGCAGCAACTATTATTATTTAGTGATCAAGATTACAAGTAGCTATTTGAGTAGTTTAGCTGAAGCCAGCAAAGCACCTTTTTTCCCCCATCAATAATTATTCTACAACGTACGTATGAAGACAAATTGTGACATATAACAACTGGGTTGTTAGATTAAGTGGGAAAACCAAATGTATAATGACAAAAAAAACAAAAACATATTTACGTCAATAAATCTCATCAGTTTTTTTGAGTATTTTCATCAGATCTAGTTTTGTGTGTATTTTTTTCTATACATTTTTCATTGTTGCTTTAATCATTTTCTCTCACCCTGCAGGCCTTCAGTTCTCATAGTTTTGCACAAAGCCCAACTGTGACAACAGTCTCTCTCACAACAGGCCAGGGTCACATGACAGCAGGAGCAGATACCCAGGTGAGAGCCCTGCCTGGAGTGAAGGCCATGACTCCATCCAAGCTGAAGATGTATTCCTGCTTTCTCTGAGGCAGATTGCAAAACCACTGATGAGCTGTTAGACAACATCTGCCGTTTGATGCTTCATACACATTGCTTTTGGTTGAATTCATCAATGCAGCTCTGCTTTCGCGAAAAACAACCATGCTCCACTGAGCCATTGGTCAAATGTAAGCCTCTGTTTCTTAAAATGTCCCTTCACTATTTCACACTTCAGGATAATCCGTCTACGCACACCTGCTACCTTTCTTTTCGTAATTTGTTATCTCATGTCATCATGTGGTCAGGAGACCACATGATAACCATACAGGGAGAAAAAAAAAAAGCTCAGGGCTCAAGGGCTCTGTCAACATTTGCAGCTCATATTTCTACAGTATCTGCCAGGCAGAGATTTCTGGCATTTTTAGATGAGAGTAATTCCTCCAGAAGCCCCCCCCCCCCCACCCCTTACTGCTCATATCATTACCGTGTTACATAATGTACCAGTCGGTGATATACTTATTTGTTCATTTTTTCGCACAGCGGAGGGCTGTGATGTGAAAAACCTGATGCCACTGTGAACCACTTTCGTTCACAGCAATTATCGTAGGCAAGCTCTGGTTGGACACTGAAGGGCAGATGGCTGTCTTACAACAGACATTGATTTATTCGGATGATTACAAATGGATGTTGTCAAGCATGATGCCTTCTCAGCTTTAAAATGCTGTTCGAGGTGTGACAGAGAGCCTGTTAATGGCTTGATCTGATTTGAGCTGAACTGCTAAGGGTTGAAAGTAAGGATGATGTTTACAGGAAAACAAGCAGATCTTTGATTCCCCATATAAAGCATCCGACCGAACATTACCTGAGTGGCTTGTATTTGTTTAGCTCTCTATGTGCTTGGACGCAGAAGCCTTTTTCTATTTTCGCTCTGCTCTGACTTTTATCAGAAAGGCAGGGTTTGTGCATAATTAATGAATTCCCAAAGTTGACTCAATTTCAAACAGAGTACATTTTGAATTGTTCTGAGCTAAGGATACCCTGCAGACTTGTCCTTTGAAAAAAAATCTGTTGCGTTACATTTATTGCTTGTTAAAGGAAAACATAATATATAAAAGCAATAACGATTTCCAAATATAAAGCAATGGTTTCCATCAATCTGATGACAGCTGAATGTTTCAGTGTCAGTTCATTTTCAGTTTCGTATACCTTGCAAATGTGACAATCACAAGATTGATCTTATCCAAATGAACATGTGAGCCTGCAAACATATTAATTTAGGCATAGCAATAGTGAAATGTTGCGTTTGCATTACCAGATTAAAAAGAAAATTACAGCATTGAGTTAGTTTGGCAAATATCCAACGGGCTGTGACATAAAATTATATAAAATTGCATGTTATTTGGAGAAAAGAGTGTAGTTTTAAAACTGATAATGAGCTGACGTCCACCAACATGCAGAAACTACGACCTCGTGGGGAAAGAATGTAATGAAATCCTTTTTTCTTTTTTTTTTACCTTGATCCACTTGTGATTGAGCCGTTTATTTGGTCTGTGACTTTTAAGGTCTGCATTCAAATGTAAGACAGCAGCTGGTTCTTACAACATAGTGCTCCAGTGATAATAAATGCACTTCAAGCCTTGAAACAATGCCCCTCTGTTGACACTACAGCTCGTGTGCAGCGTAGCTATTTTTGGTGCATAATGGCAGCTTTATGAGAAGAGATTAAGCAGAGCTATGGCCTCTCACATCTAGATTATCATATTTCATTTATACACATTTAATGTGTTCATAGCTGACATGACTGACCTTACTTGAGTTGTAAAAGGTCATAATGGAGACAGCCTACAACCAGTATCACGATATGTGAGACAAAGATTTGCTTCCAGATTTAAGAAAAGACACCTGTAATCCAGAATCAATGACAAGCATTCTTTTTACCACTGACCTAAATCTCCAAACCTCACAGTAAAATGTCCGACATATATCTAAACAATGATCTTCTTGGATCCAATTTAGATTAGCTGTTTAGTATACTATAATTGTATAGCTTCATTTATGTGTCCACCCATATTTTTTCAAGGCCTGGCACATTACAATGAGCAAATTATCTAGACCTGTGATTTTGAAAGGCAAATTCTCCTGGTATCAATCTTTAAATTCATATGAAGAAGCTAACTTAGACATTTTCATATGTGTGCACATTCCAGTACCATTTGTTGTGTTTCATAATGTAATAGTCCTTTGTTGGTGGAAGTGCAAACAAACTCCTTGGTGGAGCATCCTATTGCACAGCAACAGAAGCAGCGGTTGTTGTTTGTTGTCATCTTCCTGATGGACAGATGGTATTATTACTATTTCATTTCAAATGCTTTCCAGATGGCTGGAGATGCTCGTATCCACAATGCCCCTCTTCATATTTTGGGGGAAATTTTACAATGCACAGTCTTTTTCATTTTCACATCCCCAGAGAATAAACATCCCAGGTGTATGGTTTAAAAAAGATGTGTGATTTTTCCCTTGACTCCACAACAGCCCCCTTCCCATGGGAGAGTCCGTTACTACCGGGTAAGAGACATGCATTGAATCATGCTTGAGAGATGGTCAGCCAAATATGCCAGCTCCCCAGAAAACACGCTGGCATTTATCCTCGTTTGACATTGCAGCAGTTAATTCAGTTGTTCCAATTTTGCCAGTCAGTGTGTTTCTGCCGTCTCCGGCTTTATGCAGCCACATCAAACTTTCTTTATTTGGTCCTCCTGAAACTTAACTTCACCCTTGCTCTTTTCTTCGAATTACATTTTTTAATTAAATTTCTTTCAGTCAGGTATGATCTACAATCACAAAGATTCTGATTTGTAACATTTTTTATGGAAAAAATAGCAACCTGTAAAATACATGAGGCAAACCTGACCAAAAGAGAGAAAGTGTATATGTGTGAAAACCTGTGGAAAATCACAACAAACATGAAAATATGAAAGGCACACATTTTTCAAATGTCACTTTATAAAACACCTTACACCTCCACTTTCCCATTAATGTATCACCCTACAGCGCTCCAATAATCCACTATGGTACAGCAGAAAAGGTACATGTTACCTCAAAGCTCCAAACAAATCATGTTCTATATTTTACCCACACGAATCCGGTAAATCTTCAACCTCAGACCACATAAATGAGAGCCAAGCAGCCAACACAAACATGTGTGGTCTGTTGTAGAGATGAAGCTGATGAAATGTTTAAAAGGGCAGTTGGAAAGTTTCCTTTAATCTTCTATTATTATTCACTGAGTAATTTCAACCCAATGCCATTCATTTGACTAACGATCAACATCCCCTGCCAAAATCTAAAAGGATCTTTAAAGAACTGCCAAACTGAGGGTTCGTGATTTTTAATATCATGTTTTAATACAGTTCATATCTCAAACTGAGCGTTTTGGATATGCAACCCCGCTGGTAATAAGCAGTATAGATAATAGATTGTATGAACGACATTAAATAAACAAGTAAATGGTGGGAAGGAATTTTGAATTCAAAACTTGCTCTTTATATTTGTTGAATATGGTATCTTAATCATTTCTTTCTGTGCCATATTCACAGTGTGAAATCTCTGCATTATTGATGTATCATCATGTGTTATTATCTACTGGGGGTTTTGTTTACTCATCACGAAGCACACATGACCTTTAAATCTAATTCAGTTCTACTTTACAGGACATCTTCTGTGCTATTTCACCGATTTTAAAGCCTTTTGCGTCATTTTAATGTATCCTATTTCATTTTAAAGAGGTAAAAACAACTTCCTGGAAACCTCTATTAATTTCTTTCTTTTTATATTGCAAAAACCACTGGCTTTATGTGTATATTATTTTTCTGGTTAGCAATCAGCAACCACTTCTCTTAGCACTGCGGCCCTCGATAACAATGATTTCAAACAAATTAACTGAACCTTGAATGGTGTCCATTTTTTAGCAAGGCAGAATTTTGAATGCTTTGTCTAAATCTATCTGACAGATTAATCTATATGCATGTAATGTAGTAAATAGTGGCTTGTCGCTTCTTTCTTAGAACTCAGTGCACTTTATTTGTAGTAAAGACACAAAAAAAGTCTTAAAACTAGAGTGCCACGTATGCCATAGTAGAGCATAGAGTTACTCTGCTTTACTGGAATGTAAAATACAACTCTTATTTGGTGCTGTCATTCCTGAAACCTGACCATCTTTTTGCACTGTATTCATTCATTTTCATTTTCATTTGTCTCTAGATGTTAAATTATCTTGTGTTCCTGCAAGTTGATGGGATAGTGTTTGAAGGGCAAGGCCTGGTTGTGTCTTTCACATACTCTCACTCTCATAGTCCTTCTTTTGCTCTCTTCTTCTCGGTGGGCGGGCAGTGGGCGCGATGACTAAGCTAAGGTTAGCCATGTGCTCCATAATCCACTGAAAGACCATATCCCTCCTGCCCACTTACCATGATTTCATCACTCAAACACCATGCTAACATAAATTAGACGATGAAAAAGAAGTAAAGCTGGATCAGATGAACAGAGCAAAAGTTTTCGGAAAACCTCACTCAACAGTTTATCGTGTAGGTTGTGGCTGCCAGTTCACAGAAGAGAATGAATACGCACTTTAAAAGCATGTCATCATGTGTTGATCACACATTTAGCTATGGCTGAATACAGATTATTAACTGATTCCAAAATGCTCTCATGAGAGCACTTCTTAGTGATAAGCAGTTAAAATAATTATTTAATTTTTGATGATGGATAACTACCCAGGAGAAAACCGTATGGATACAGGAAATCAACCCAACAGCAGAGCCAAAACTGTAAGTAGCCTATAGTTATAGTATACTTTAAGAGGTATATTTTAGGGCACCAATAAGTATGTTTACATGATCCAGACAAGAAAGAAAAAGATGAGAGGAAAACACAGAGGAAGAAAAATGGAGGGAGGCAGCGTATGGAAACAGAGATGCACTGGGAATAGAAAAGGAGGATGCTTTCTATTTTTAGGTCCAGATAACATGAGAGAGAGGGGGGCTCACTCCTCTCCTCCTCCTCTCACCATCCCCTCATTCCCACATTCCTCCTTGGCACGTGCAACAGACGCTCAGGATGGGTCTGTGTGCCCAGAATACCAATAAGAGAGAAGCAGCTGGATACTGGCAGTCTG
Organism: Menidia menidia; assembly: GCA_907169785.1. Taxonomy (NCBI): domain Eukaryota; kingdom Metazoa; phylum Chordata; class Actinopteri; order Atheriniformes; family Atherinopsidae; genus Menidia; species Menidia menidia. The sequence continues at coordinate 6,604,903 of CAJRST010039999.1, forward strand.
ACAGTCTTCTGACTTCTTCTGTCTGCAGAACTGAGACAAGGACTGGGTGTCCGACAGGAGAAGCACACATACACAGCTCAGAGGACTCGTAAGTCAGGTCATACGATAAACCAATAGGGGCTGGCTGTTTGATACAGGTGACGCATGAAATTTCAATATTGAAAACATTTTTACAGAGACGCTACTCAAAGAAAGCTTTTGCACACTAGATTGCAAATAAATCATCATTGATGTTAATATAACAGATGCAAAAAAAGGAGTTTACAAGATTAACATGTTTTGCTTTGAAGACTGAGCACATGAGAACACTATTGGAAAAAAAGTGTCTCAATTTAAACACTCGCATTATATTCACTAGTGACTAATCTTTTCATCCCCATACCAACATGTCCTCTCACTTGCTTCAGTGCTTGCTACTTCATGGAATCAATCTGCTGACACGGACAAGGAAAGGTAGCAAATCAAATCAGTCTGTCAGCAAGGGACAGAAGAACACTTTTACCCACACTTGAATGCATTGTTAAATAAAATGTTGTCATGTTTCACTCTGCACAAGAGTAGATTGCAAATTTTCATTTCTCTGCAACACATTGATATTGTGTGTCTATTTTTCTACAAGAATGGGGCTTTGTTGGAAACAAAGAAACTCTGTTAACAATGTGCAGCCCCACATCTTCAGAATGAGCTGAGAGGTGAGTGTTGTACTTGTCAGTGAAGGACAAAGTAAGCAGGCATTTTTTTTGCAATTAGAAACATCTAATGAAGGCATAAAAAGTACTCAAAACAATTCCTGAAATGGTACAATAGAGGAAGTCTAGTCATGGGTTCTGGACACATCGCAGAAGAGTTTTGAGGTGATTGCATTTGACGGTCTGCTGGCATGGTTGTAACAGGAATCTGATCAGAGGAACCACAAGCCATAATCACAGTAAAAAAAAACAAAAGACAAAGGGCAGAACGCACAATCCTTCCTCATAGCTTTTGACCACAGGAATGTCATCTCTCAATTTTCAGATGAGAAAATGTCAGAAGTCTGTGTCCATGGACAGAGAGAGAAGGAAATAATGGTTATTGAGTTAAAGTTTTCCAATAAAAGCAGTAATACAGGGGCTTTGTTTTACTTGTTTGTTTGGAAAGGCCATCTTTAAACATTGATTTGCAAATTTTCTGTCCAACCAACCAAATAATCCTTTTAAACATTGTTATATAAGCTTATACCTGCTGTAAACACCACTTACTAAGATGTGTCTTTTAATTACTTTTGAAGATTCTTGATTTGTGACGCAAGAAAAATTAATAACCAAGCTTGCGTCTCCATATGTTGCCTTCTGAACTAGACTTAATTTCATCACATCCAGTAACTACTGAGATATGGTATCTTGAACAAACATGGAAAACCTAAAGATACCTTTGATTTTAACAGGCCCAAACTGCCGGCATGGCTGAAAGCCTTCAAGTTGTTTTGGTTTATAAAGATCGAAATCTTCGTTTAAATAAGCATTCTGGAATATAAAACACTGACTGAAAATTTAAATCCACAGGTTTTCTGAAGAAGAAACCCTAATTGGGAGCTACAGTGCAGTTTCTTTCTCCTTCATCCTGGTGAATCAAGATTGTTAAAGATAATCATTAATATTGCACTGAGGTCAGACAGGAAGAAGCATGCTTAGACTGCATCTGTCTTGCTGTGTGGAAGTGTTTATATGAATGTATATTTCTATTATCAACTACATAAGAATACCTGTAACTCACTACCACATAACAGCATGATGAATAAATCTATACGCCTTTTATTTAATGAGTTTCCTTATCCACAGATCTAATTATAGCTCTTACTTAGACTTTGCATAATTATTTCAAGAAGTGTAGAAAGAGGACTGGCTGTTAATTGCTTGCATTTGAAACACATGATATGTTGTTGGTATAAAAAGTATAAATGTTTACTTCAGTGAAAAGAACATTCATTGTGGTGCTTTTCTTTTTACAACTGAACATATTTGTAAATGAATGCATTCTGCAAATGCATATGTCATGCATACTGTATCTCTTACATTATTTTTGGAAACAGAGCTGTTGTTGTCCTCAGTATTAGTGTTTTATATGAGCACATTTAGATTTTAAAAGTATCTAAAGAATGTTGCATAATTTGAGGTTATAATTTTTTTAAAGTTTGAAAGTATGAATTTACTATATTAATCAGCTATAATCATAGAAAACAAAAATAAGAAGCTACAGATTGATTGCAACATGGCACCTGAGGTTTGCAGACTCAACAGTGCTGTTCCTGGCTGTTAAGCTGTACTAATAATGTGACTCTCAGCCTCAGTGGGTTGCAGGTAGAAGCTGCTCTGCATACAACACCATGCGCACCTGCAAATCGGATTATATAAAGAATTATTACCGTGATATCACGATGTCTGTTTGGGGGACGGAATGTATGTCTCATATTTATGAAAATGCACCCTTTGGAACAATTGCTGGTTGAATTTCATTATTTTGACACCATTAGATTTGAGCAGTGGCCCTCTGTGACGGCAGGCTAATCACTGAGACATGATTGCTTCTGGGAGAATAGCTTCTCATTGTGGGGTCACCGAGCTGCAAGGGGACAATCAGACCAATATTCTCAGTTACAGTTACAGTCAATTTGGATAGAAAATGCCACATCCAATGGTTGTTTGTTTAGAGTGAGTTCCCAATAAAGCTGTGAGTCACAAGTGAATCATTTCACACAGAAGGGGAGATGACTGTGCTCCAGCAGGGTCTAAATACATTCCTCTCTTTTTGTCTATATGAGGATAAAAGCTGACTGGAGTGGCATCGGGCTCTGATGACTTCAAAGAGAGCAGAGAGATGTGAGAGGAGGGGACAGACAGAAGGAGGTGGATGGATGGCAGGAGGGGGTGTATGAGTGCACATGTGTCACAGGCAGCACATGAGAGACAAAGAGAGAAGTTAGTGTGATCTTGTGAGTGTTTGAGAAAAACATCAAAGACCTGAAACTGAACAAAAAGAGCATGAAACGGGAGAGGATAGAGAGAAGGGCCGGAGTGGGATAAAAGAGACAGAAATGAGGGGCCAAATTGTCAACGGCATGAGTGAGAGACTGGCAATGAAAACTAGGACAAGAAGTTAGGGCTGTGAGAAATGTCTTCACAGGTCTGCAAAAACTGAAAACTGTGGAGGGATATCTTACGGGAAAATTACATTTTCATCTCAACCTGCCAACCTATACAGAAGAAGAATTAAATAATGCAAGAGGATACAATGTTTTATTTTTGTTTACTTTTGAAGGTTCAATCTGATTCATCTTTAGTAATGTTTTGAGTGCAACACATATTCTGAGTTCTTTCTTGAGAACCTCTTAGTTTGTTTATCCCTGTGCAGATTGAGTAATCTGCAAAGACTTGAGATGTAATGAAAATTTCAAACAAACAGTCAAGAGAGATATTTTGGCAGTGGCATAGTCTAGACCTCATGTGTGATGTATTTTCATGCAAAGGAAATTGTTCCTCCTACCAAAAATGATGTATGCTTTTTTTTTTTTAAGTGGACTTGACAGTTTTGAGAATGACATCTGTCATTGTGTGTGTCAGAGTAAGAAAGAAACTGCTGATGTCCCATGAGATAGGGAATCATATACCAGCTATGACTACGTTTTAGGATTCATTTTCAGTGAAATGAAACTGCAAAACATAGCATACTAAGTTTAGACGATGAAAAAATGCTACATAGTACATCGAGAAACGGGAATGTGCAAGCATCTAGGCATTTATTAAATGCAGATAGTGTGTGGGAAGAAGAAAGCTTTCACAGGAGAAAACTGGAGAGTATGAGAGCCTACATGAGCACTACTCAGATACAGATAGCATATGTAGAGATGTAGGGAAAAGGGAGCTATGAAACAGGAGACAAAAAGGACACAGGCCGGATGGATCGGACAACGACTTTGAGTCTAGACGTGTCAACCTTCTGATTTCCTTTGTTATTTTTTTCCAGCATACACGAGATGACAGATCTTTCACTTGCAACTCTAGTTAAAGGAAATTCTGAAATCTTTTTTTTTCCATAAGTTGAATTGGAATTAAGTGACTAAACAGAGGCAATTCCTGACTCAGCCTCTTTGTTAATGTCCATGCTTCCTTAGACCGTTATATAACCCAAACAGATAACCTGAAAAACTTAAGCGTTCACAGAGGTATCTTGTTGGGATAACCTACATCAAGACTTCCTTCACAGACATGCCAACGTATTTCCTTCAGTTCTATCAAAATATATTTCATTAACCCAAAGCCCAATATTTAACTTCACTATTTTTTCCCATATCATGGTGTTCACTAACATAATATAGTGACAAAACTGAAATTAAATAGCTATATAAAATACATATGTTTTCCATCATCTTTAAATTCCATATTGAAGTTCAGCACTCATCTGTCTTTCTAGTTAAGATGGACTAAAATAAATCAAAGAGATGTATATAACTCTAAGAAGGGCTGTGAGTGTTTCCAAAGTATGCCAGCAACATGTTCCTTAAGGGATGAGACAAGGGCATCATCACCTCTTTGTATGAAAACACTAAGTGAGTATTTTGTGATTAAGGAGATCCAAAAGTCTCATATCTCATAATGAAATGTTTTCCCATTCGTGTCTCAATGTGTCTCAGTACAACTTTTGTAGTTTTTTGTTGTGTTTGTTCCACCTTAGCATTAATAGTATCAAATTAAAATGAACATAAAGCATCTAAGATATCACATTTTTCAATTTAAACATTCAGAATCTTTTTCATAATATCCTCCATTAAATATAAAGTTAAGATGAATATTATTCATTATCATTATTTTAGAAAATTATCCAAACCCTTGTGTCAAGTATAAAGTATACTTTTGTCTAACCGATAAAAATGTGCTCACATGTTATAAAACACAGAAAGGCAGTTATAAAATTAGTCTAAAAACACTCAGTATGGTGCCTGTCCTCCTGTGGACTGCTTTATTTATGGCATTTCATATTGGCTTTAGGGCCAAATGTACAACTGGGAGAAAAGAACTGCCCAAAATAAACAGCCATGTACTTAACAAACTGGCTTCGGAAAGGAAGCTTGCAGTCACTAATGGTGTTTATTTGCCATGGTTAATGGTTTTAAAAACAATACCCCAAAGCACTCACCCCTTACTCAGTTCCTGCCTGTTTTAAAAGGAGTTTCTGCATATCTTCTGATTAATCTAAAGATTAAAAATACCAGACTAACCAGCTCTGCAGTGACACTTCAGCCTGATCACCATCTGCGAAAATGCTGTCTGAAATCACAGCAACTGCTGACAAAATTCTCAGAGGAACATAATAATTATAATAATGCCTGCATAATAATGCATAATAATAATTTGTGGTAAATTGTCTTTTGCCTTTTTCATGGCTCATTTTTTATACACATCTTTCCAGTACCATTACAATATGCAGTTGTCAGGAAATCTGGAAGCTCCAATATTAACAAACTGCAAGTTTCAAATCATCTCACCATGCATACAATTGTTATTATTGAGTTTTCTCTGAAATCAGCAATTTCTCATAGACATTGAAAACATCCTCAATTGCTTACAGTTAGGTTTCCACTTCTGCTCCAACTGAAATGGCTCTCATTAAGACTTCTAATGACATTTACCAGAATTGTAATTCAGAGAGTCTAACAGTCCTAATGTTATTTGAACTCAGTGCAGCATTTGATCATGTGGATCATTAATTAGTTCTAGACCAGACCAGAAAACTGGGTCGGGCTCTCAGGAGTGGTCATTATGTGGCTTAAATCACACATGACGTACAGGGAATATTTGGTCAGCAATTATTTATCTAAAGGAACGGAGGGATGACATATAGAGTCCTACAGATATAATTTCTTTTGCCATTACAGCTTTTTGTAGCTTAAAATGTAACTCTCACATATATCTAGCATTCTTATTAGAATGACTTTATGCATTGTAAATCTCAGACTGAAATGGACAGAAAAACACAGGGTGCTTCAGTACACACTTTGATTTTGTAGTGTTCAAAAATTATGTCTAAGTAAAGACTGTACGATGAGGATTTGCTTCAAATTGTAAAAACGCAGCAAAAGACTGTGCTTCAATTCCACAGCTTTGAATTGACATGTCACTTATACTGATTAAAGATAAATAAGGTTATTTTTTACCTTCGTTTATTCATGTATATTCATAAATGAATAACGTATTATTCTTACTGGGCTTACGTTAAAAATGAATTTACAATTGAAAAATATTCCTGCTCTTGTGGGTAGATTTATTTTCATTTTTTTATACAGACATTTTGGAATTGCATTTTTTTTCCGTATGCTTGACGTAAAGTAATGTATTTTATTTTTAATATAGTCTCTGGAAGCACAAATTGATTTTTAAAAAAGATGCTCACTATTACGGCTCAGCTCATGGCTCCTGTCACTGAAGTGCTGATGTCAACAAATACAGGAACAAATTATTTTATTGAAATGCATAAAGCCATAGACGTCAATATTCTATCCAACAGCCTCTGCCAAACCTCCGTTACTTTCACTCAAACTGTATGAACATGCATGTTTTCATACACAGGAAGCAAAACTGTCTGGCTGGCAAGCTGACATACAAAGGGCCCTACTTCACACACAAAGATTTCTCTCTGATCTGGCAATTATGGATCATCCCACCTCACCCCCCTATTCCTCTCTTTCTCTCGGTCTTAGTGATCCTCTGATTGCACACTGAGGGAGACAAGCAGTACAAGAACCCTTCAATCTGGCTCTCAACTTAGAAAAAGCCGAAACTGTATTCAGATCCTTCTGTTTTATGACTCACGAGCAACATAGGATGGTTGGGAAATTGCACGGATAGCCAGGCGGCTGGAATGAGGCTGTTTAAAAGATTCAGATTAGGTTTGAAAGTATCGAGGAAGGATATCGACACTTAAACGACAGGAATCCAAACATAAAATATGAATATTTATCATATTTAGAGATAATAAATAGAGATAGTTCCCTATTATCAACGTATAACGTATCACTGCTGTGTTACACTGATGCAGAGGAGAGGGAATGTCATGTTCCTGCAAAGGATCTCTTGTATACATCCAGTTAATCAACTGACAAATCAATAGCTTTCTCTGATACCTTTGCCCTGTTTGTCTTTTCTGCTTGTTCATTACATTACAGTCTCTCTGAGGAGAAAAAAGATTTGACTCTCATTGTGCAGCATTAACAGCTTTCAAAGGTGTGATGAACATAATTAATGTTTGTTAACTGTTTTAGTTGATCTTTGACTATCATTATTCAGATGAATAAGTCCAAAGGCATTATTTTAGTTATTGCTACATAGATGACAGAAAATGTTAGAAAAGAGAAATCATTCATTTGTTTATGCTGGCAAATATGGCCAATCATAACAATTTAAAGACTACGAAGTCATAACAAGCTGCTGCATGTCAATGGTAACAATTACGTTCATGACAGTAATGTAGGCTTCAAACAAGTATTATTATCCAATACTAAATAAAAATGTTCAAATATAACCATACAATAATATGGGGGTCAATGTGTCAGCCCTGACCATGATTATTTTTAACTCTTAAAATAAATGCAACTGCCTAAACTCAACCAGAAAGAGATCATTTGAAAGTAAAGAAGAAAAATCTATATTTATATTTAGCAACGTTATGAAAAGTATGTTTCTGTATTATTAATCAAACATGCCAGTCTTGATCCCATGTTACATGAAGGTGCATCACCCATAGCCTCCTCTTTCATCAATATAAAGACTTCTTAAAAGGAAGACTTCAGAGTGATGTAAAAGCAGACAAGTGTGAGTTGACTATTACTTGCATTACAAGTAAACACTGATAGCAGATCAATAAGTGCTATGCTTTTGATGGAGATAAAAAACATTAATATGAAAGAAAGGGGTTCAAGGCTGTTCACAGAGATGGAAGTCATACCGGATGCTGGACGAATAATGACTGGTTGTGTTTCATATTTTGCCAAAATGTCACGTTAAATCAACATATTTGTTGCACCAGCTAATTAAGTTCAGGGTTTTATTTAGCTGAATGGGCAAAAATCAAGGTTCAAATCAAAGCGTCTCAGAAGAAATAACAATTGAATGGCTGAAACAATGTTCCATACAAACTGCACACTGAACAGAATGACTTCAGGACACAAGATGTTGATTACAAATAACAGACACATGATTACCCATAGACATGTAAAAGGAGGGAAGCAATTACAGTTCTGCACAAAGTGCTGTCTGGTGAGAGATTTAAGTTCCTTCCTCGTGCTGAGTGGCCGTGAACCAGAGCTGTTTTAGGCTTGTATAAAAAATTCAAAACTCTCTCTAAGCAACATTCGCCCTATATACAGCACACACACATTCTCACACATGCATCACGGCATAATTTATGGTGCACGCATGTGAGCAGGTATGAAAGCACACACATAAAGTAAAATCTCAGCTTGCCATGGCAGGCTGATGAGCAGAGAGACATCAAACAGGGTTTTAGGTGATAAGTTACCATAAAAAATGGCCATGAGATTCAGTCACTGATGACTTTACTGGATCTCTCTTTTTTAACAGAAGAATTAAAATTGGTTATGAGTATTTTTTCAAGTCATGTAGCAGATGATGAAATTTGCATTGTCACCAGTGACTGTTGCCAAAAAATCAGTGTCCTCACAAAGCAAGCTGTGTGTTTTTGTACATGCTGTAATGTGTAGAAATGAAATGCACATCCTTGTGGATTTTACATACTAAGTATGACCTACACATGCTTTGAAACAAGGTGTCTGTTGAGTCTGTCCTTGAAGACAGCACATTACGGTACACATCTCCTCAGTGAGCAGGACAACGCAACAGCTCACCCATCCATTTTCATTAGAAGTTAACGAGAGGAGTGGAAAGATGGATGGGCCAGAGACTGGGTGAGAGTGAAAGGATAAAGTTCCCTGTGGAAAGACTATCAAACCACTATTTGCTGTCCTCGACCATAAAACCTCCCTCTGCTCATATTACATAACACTTCCACTACTCGCATATCGTCAGATATAGCATAGGTGTGTCCAACAGCTCTCTGTCAGCATTTCACAGTATTTACACAGCGCGTGTATGATACCGACGTATCACACTGACGAAAGGCTCGGATCAGCAGCAACAGGGCATGAGAGCGTGTTTTCCACTTAAGATTTCACCTCATCTTAGGGCTCAGCTCAGTCAGTGTGGGTTGCAACACTTCTGCCAAGTCATCTTCATCCGAAAAATCTTTGAGGCACCTGTTTATTCTGTTGGTATCTGTATGTCTGCAGACATCTGCTCTTCTATTATGAAGGAGTTAAACCCACTTCCGAGGCATAATCTCATCATTACTGCCTTTACCATGCAATTTCTGTCTAACACGCCGAATAGATCAATTGATCAATGTAAAAAGAAAAATCCAACAGAAATTATAGTCAACTCATTATATTAGTTTGGTTGCTAACAAGCATGTGGACATGATTACATAATTATATATTTAGGATTATTTGAGATAATTTCAATAAATTTGCACAAATCAAATAATTATTTTCACTCTATTTCATAAGATAACTGAGTAAAGTGGCATAATAGTTGGGGTCTCATTGTTTTCCAAATGTGTTTTACAAATGGATAGAAGTCCATCACTGGAATATTTTTTCTACTTTTTATACATCGTTAGCATAATATTTACATAGTACTGAGCAGTTCCAATTATGTCATTGAAATTAGGTCTGGATGGCATTTCAATATTAACCAAAATTTATGACAGCAGCAGCCCTTGTAAGCTGACAACATTTGGATTCATTGCACACTTTCTGGGTTGGTGCGATCAAAAGTGCAAGAGTTACAGATCAATAGCAGGGCAATGGAATAGACATCATATGTAACTGAATATCAAGACAGACCTCTGGTCAGTGTTCAATGCACCTAAACAGGATGCAATTGATTTGACAAGACTTGGCATCTTTTGATACTGTAGCTTCTACCTTAAATTGAAATGTAATAATCTACTTCCTTCTCCTTGTGTACTATTCACATAAGTCCATGTACTGTAGATATTGAACAATATATAATATATGTTAGATCATTATATTAAATATAATGTAAATAATCTATGTTATTTTCAATGTGTGGCCCACTTACAAAGTAGTCAATATCTGGAGTCTGTCTCCTTATTTTGGGAAGACCCTGAAATCTCTGACCTCTAAAATAGCAAACAATTTTTTTTTGCTACAAACATGACAATATTTCCAATCAAATATTGGGTGCCATGAAAGATGTACTAATGATATCATAGTAGGCACATCTTATTTATGGTGTGCAGTGGTTGTCATGGGAGAGAAGAATAGAATTAAGAAATTCGTTGTGCATTGGTTTACCCCACTAGCAAATAATCCCTTTATTGGGGACATCACAAGAGTGTAACACTATCATAATTACTTACCCAGATGCATAAAGCTTAAGCTAAGTCTTAATACATTTGCAGGTCACTTTAAGATAGAATTTAGCATCACTTAAGTATTAAACAAGGGGTTTTGTTTTCCGGATAGATTTAACACTCAGCATGCTTTACACTAAAGACACTAGGGAACAAAATCGTCCCCTGGCGGTAGATAAAGCAATCTTTTTAATTGCTTATTTTTGTTAATTTTAAATCTAGTTTTATAGTATTTACCTAAAGGGAGACAAATATTATATCAGTATAAATGCTTATGATGAATAGTGCATAATTACCTTCTGTGTGTATATTTGTAACCAAAGTTTCCATAAGAAACTATAGTTAGATGTCAAGGCTTAAAGTAAACAACTGTTATCTTCAGTGCAGATTATTATCTCAATAATCTGTTTAATGTTAGGGCTCAACCGGATTAAGGTGTCTCAGCAGTGGGCCATTTCACTCTCTCCCCCTCTCTTAATTATCTAATGTAGTAACAGATTTAGCAGGGAAGAAATACACCACTGGCAGTGTAATGAACAATGCTTAAAGCCCCTTTGGCTCCCTTTCTGTTCCATTAATGTCTGTCCGCTAAAAGAAAACATCCTTCGATTAGGACTAATGGTTCAGCTGGAAAATGTGTGCATGCATGTCAAGGTATGTGTGTGGGTACATGGGTGTAGGTATTTTACTCCATTCCTTGTCACTTATGGGACTTTAAAATTCACGTTTTCTCAAAGCTTTTGTCAAGCTGAGCAATAGCATTGTCTCAAAAAACACAAAAAATACATTGTCTTCCATTAGTGTTTCTCATTTCACAGTTGATCATCAAGTATATTGATGCAAGAGTCCCACATGCTGACACACAACCGCACTAATAATAGCAGCTGCCTTACCTTTCTGTACACTATCATGTTGGGGGACTCATCCGCCACCCCGTTGGTCCCCTGCCCGCTGCTGTTGGTCTGTGCCATGATCCAGTGGGTTAATCTGCCACAGGAAATGTCAGGTGCTCCTGTTATTGACAAAGTGAATATTTAAGTCTTTCGGAAGAACAGTGCAGCTTGAGCACAGTTAATCTTCGTTTGCCGGGAAGAGAACCATCAACATAACCTGTGGTCTGACTCATGTTCCAACACATGTGGCTTTTATTTTTCACACTGAGCAGATGTGTAAACCTTTTAATTAGCAAATCTGAATGCAAGGTCTTTACAAGGACAGTTTCTTTTTCTTTTTCCCCCCTTTTTTGGGGGTTAGGAGGGTTGTTGGGGGATGGGGGCAGGGTGCTTTTATACAAAGTAGGTCTGCAAGTTTCCTGTGAATGGGACAAAAGTTCAACTTGAAAATCAATGGTAGGCGCCATTTACAAGCCTACGATTGCTTTTTTCTCAAATGGACTCATCAATGTCTGCAACAGTAATACAATTCCAGCTTTTGCTGGCATCAAAGGGTTCCTCGCGCACTTACACGGCACCTACTACGAATGCACCCGATGATTGAATTGGCAAGAAAAAGGTAAAGTGAAGACCCGGATCATGACAGTGGTAAATGCAGTGGAACAACACACCGTCGCTAGAGGAGGTGCGATGCTCCACAGGGCAGACTGGACACGCTCATTCGCGTGTGTAGATATACAGATATTGAATGCATTTTGCAGCTTCGTCGTTCTTTTTTTCTACATGACAACCACACGGCATCCCAGCGAGGTTTATTCTGCATCACTACATAGAGAGACAGCAGAGTCGTGTAACCTGCTCTGAACGTGAGGCCGTTGGCGCTTCTGGGTTGTGTGTTTTTTTTTGTCGCCTCGAGCATGTTTCAGCACCTTGGACAGCTACAAACAAAACGCCCCTCATTCGTAGTCGTTTTTCTTCCCACGAACGGCGCGTAAATACACAGAAAGGAGCTGGAGAAAACGGTCCCCGGTGGAGGAGAGAAGGGGGGCTTACCTGAAAAAACACGCAGCCCGGTATAGGAGTCCTGAATCCTCACTGGGGTGGAAGCCTGGTCCGTATCGTTCAGTTCGTCAACTGCCAGACGTAGGAATGTGAGAGGTATTCATTGGCAGCGTGCACGGGCAAACATTCGTTGGACACTCGGTGTGGCACAGCTCTGTCTCCGTCTCTCTTCTCCTCCCCTAAAAACGATGCTCAGAAGCGCGGGCACGCCGCCTCGAAGGGCGTGAGCGCGCATTGATCTACGACCAATCGTGTGTGAGGAATAAATTACCAACCGTTTTGGAAACGAATTGCTGTTTTTTCCGTCTTAAATTTAGCACTTATTTACTGCAGTGCCACCTCAGGCATCAGGGTCCAGATAAGAGCAATTGAGTGGCTCATAAATATTTCAACAAGCGCAATCTTCTTCAAAGGTCAGGAAGGGACACAGTATGACACAGATTTCATTGACTAATTTCTTTGCATGAGGTGGAAACTCGAAACACTATGCTTCTTTTCACAACTAAACATTATTGTTTTTTCTATTTCTCCATTATACACAAAATGTGATTGTTTATCACAAGGTTAAACGAGCCCCAAACATTAAGAAGATTGTGCATCTGTCATAATAAGTTTGTAGCATAATGTTAAAAAAAAGCCCTGTGCTTAGATACTTTTGCGTTAAGAGAATTTGCTGATAATTTCTTATAACATGGAAATGAGCTTCTTCACTGTTAGAAACTGTTCACAAAATTTTTTTTTTACACATGATATACATGAAATTAAATCAGGGATAGATAACTATGAGCAATACAACATTTATACATTGTACTGAACTGATCACCACTCAGCGTAGCTACTTTAAATATCATTTTGCATCTTGAAAGTTCAGCATTTGTGTTCCATAAACTTCTTAGGCCATATCTAACAATGATCACAAGTGCAAGAAAACATTAGAATTCAGCAGAATTTCAGATCCAGTGGAACACATAGAAGACCATATTGATGCTAGTGATTTGCACCTATCCATGAAACTGATGAATGCAACCGTGTGAAATATTACAGGTATGGCCTTTTTCCCTAAATTTCACACTGACTAAACAGCTTCAGCAAAATGTTCTTCAAACAAGGAGTCCACTCTTCCCTTAGACTGGACATTTGTAAAGTATAATCACCATTGAAATAATGTAACATCGACTTTCCAAAGATAAACATTTAATATGTCAACATTGTGAGATATTAAATCGTAAAGAAAGAGCTATTTAATCAAACTTTCTTAGATTAAATCTATAATTTAATCTAATGTGAGAGTGTGCCCCTGTTTCAATACCGTGTTGTTTTATTTTTGTCATTTTTGAGGGATTTGATGAAAATGGCAATCAGGCAGTTTTCAGGTTTCACTTGAGGCCTCTTACAGATATGAACACTAGATGTTTTCCATTTGAAAAATGTTTCATTCTCATGAAGGTTAAATGGATGTTTGCAATAATTACTCCAATAGAGGTATCCATTCATTCCTTCCCCACACTTGCTTAATCTTGTCCAGGTTTGCAGGTCTGATAGAGGCATCACTATCAATTACTTTTGTCTTGGAATATTTTCAACCTTCTCTGTCAAAGACCAATCAAAACTTCCAAAGAAAAGTTCAAATAAAAACATTATCAAAATAAATTGGTAAACAGGATTAATGTATTAGCACATTTCCGTTTGTCGATGTTATGTAGATGACTGCTATTTTGAGATGTCAAAACTGAATCCACATCCCAAATCACCCTAAATCTCCAGATCTAAACACCTATAGAAGCTAAATCCGTCAACCCGGTAGATTTCAATGTATGGATGCAAATTAAGTGCAGAAAATAATAACAACCATACATTTGTATGTCTTAAGGGGCTGTTATTGAGGAACCACTGCATCAGCCTTTTATAAGTATAAATAGCAACAATTAGAGTGTTCCTGTCCATTCTAGATTTAGAGGACCTCATTCATGCCTTCATCTCCGCATGCTGCATGCAGTGACGATTTCTTGTTTAGTTTTCCCAGCAGACCACTAGATTACTGCAGATCCTTTCAGGGTGCTGCTGTAAAAAAGTCCTTACATCTTAATGCTGGCTTTCAGTAAAGAATGGTGGCAGTTTATAAATCAATGTCCAACAGCTTAAGTAAATATTTGATGCACTTGATAAAAATACAAATGCACTATACCTATTGGGGCTTTAGGTAGCAGTCAGCTAAAAGTGCCTGCAGTTGAAACCAAACACCATCCTGGATTTGGATTTTTTTTATTGAACAAAGAAAGGATCAAGTACTGGGTGATAATTACCCCAAGATTGTCCACTTTCAAGGGTAATGTATACTTTACAGTTACTTTTTATAAAAGGTCCTTCATGATCAGCATTCAGTTAATATTACAATGTCCCTCATGAATATTTCTTTTTACATTTGCAATAAAAAAGAATGGGGTGAAGAAGCATTCGCTCTTATAATATTTAAATATAGCTGCAATACTATACTGTTTAAACGTGTGTCTTACAAAAGGTTTTATTTTAAGATATGATTCAATTAAGAAAATGTGTGCAAAATGATAACAGAAATATTCCAAATATACAATAAAGATGTTACTAACTTTCATATTATTACATTTCCAAAAATAAATTAACTAATCCAAAGCAGAACTTTTAAATGACTGGTTATATCGATCCATTACACACTCAAAGTCCTTGCTAAACAGGTTAAAACTTTTAAATAATCAGCTACAATCAGTAGCCAATGACAGAGAAGTGAACATTCCCGGAACTACTGTAATATACATATTGTAGAAAGGGCTAATAAGTGCATTGTCAAGGAAAATTAATCAAATGGCTTAAACCGTAGCGTCATGTATTAGTTTTCCTTTGGTGTTTTTCTTTTAACTGAGCGGTCCCTTTAAATGACATAAGCACAAAAACGCCAACTCCCACAATGCAACACTATTTTTCACTGTGGAACAAAAACGCGGAAACAAAAGAAGTAATCAGTTTGTCAAAACAAATAACACCGACTCGACACAAAGTGAGCCCAGTTGTACCTGACAGCCCTCAAAGTTGCCACCGTACCTACTCAAAACTTTTCTGAAAAACTTACCATGGCTTTGAAGAGAATACAGAAGGTAAGAACAGTCGTTTTCCTAATTTGTTTAATGTTCAGAATCGGCTGAAGCTATGCGGAAACGCCTCTGAAACGTTAGCCAGTGTTCTAATAGCATCTTTGCTAACGTTACCATTAGCAAAGACGGTTGATTACCGTTTTGTAGACAGTTTTAGTCTCGACATAGTAAATTGTCACATAGTTTCTTTCTTTTTAATTAGTATTGATTTAATGTCAGCGATTTAATCATAGGAACGACTAATATTTTGTGATTGGCATGTAAACGAACTCGTAAACTTTTGATTTCTCATACTACAAAAGATATTAACGTCTTTTACTTCTCCAAAATGTTGTATATCTGTAGCCGTCACGGCTGATGAATCGTAAAGCAGGATTGTTTCGTTAGATCCATATCATTGTCTCAGGTGCTGTAGTCTGCAATTTTCCTGATGTACCTAGTCCAGATTAATTCATGTGATTCTACACTTTATAATCGAAAGGACCAAGGAAAGCAGTAGCTACAAAACATTTATTTTTTTATCGTCCTAATCCCTTTATGTATTAATGCCTATTCTTTATTTAAGATGTTAAATTGGCTTCTTAAGAGATGCATTGCAGTGTAGCAGGATCTCAAATCAATGAAGGTAAAAAAATGTTTATATTTGTAGGAGTTAAATGACTTGCAGAGGGATCCTCCAGCTTCATGTTCAGCCGGACCTGTAGGGGAAGACAGTAAGTGTGGGAATTAATATTTAATGGTTTGTAAAATAGATTTAATATGTATATATAATTTATTTTTGGTAATCTTCTCCTTTGTAGATCCTTAAATCACAGCTGTGTCTTCCAGGCTGCATTGCCATGCAGATTTGCAATTAACTATATTCTCACAGGCTTTTGTTTTCTCTTTTTTTTCTTTAGTGTTTCACTGGCAAGCTACCATCACAGGACCGGTGAGCCTTTTCTGGATTCTGGATTTGTTTCCTGAATTTTTTTCTCTTTTCCACCAAGCTGCTTCTGGATCTTTAGACAATGGTGTTTTATGTGTACTTTAAAGCCCTTTCTGTTATGTATGAAAAGCTCAGCCTGACACACTTTACCACTGTTATTAGCTGGAGTCCATGGCACTATGGAGGCACACATTTTCATCATATTTAAGCAATATTTTTCTCTATTTCAGAATGACAGCCCTTATCATGGAGGGGTATTTTTCCTTTCTGTCCATTTTCCCACTGATTATCCCTTCAAGCCACCAAAGGTAATTGATCTACACAAAAATACACTAGCTTTAGTGTTACGGGCATTTTTCATTACCTTCTGGAAGTTTTTTCTACTTGTATTTGTGTGTTGGTTGTCATAGGCACATTTGTCCTACTGATGTTTCTTTTGACAAAGATCCAACAATCTTTAGAATATGTTTTTTTCCCCCTAGGTTGCCTTTACAACTAAAATCTATCACCCAAACATAAACAGCAATGGTAGCATTTGCCTTGACATCTTGAGGTCGCAGTGGTCTCCTGCACTCACAATATCTAAAGGTAACTAAAGCCTATATTTCTGCCTTGTACTGGAATTAGTTTTTCCTGTCATTTGTTTTAAAGTCACATGGAAATGTGTTTTGGAGGGGGAAACAAAACTGGAATGGAATTTCAAAACTGGTTACATTGTACAAATTTTGTTGTGAGGTTTTTTCACACACCAGAAAATTTCAGGTGAATGTGCTGACAGTCGGTCTGGTCTTTTCCAGCTTTTTCCGTTTACACAAGCATTTAACAGTTGGGATTCTAAGCCTACATCACATAAGTAGTGATGCACAGTTGGTTAAGCATGAAGTAGATATGTGCTGCGTTACATTTACTGAACGTTGGAAATGGCGGATCAGGTCCCATTAAGTTTTTTTTGTCTCTGAGTGGACCACCCAACATTTCCACAGTATGCTACATTGACTGAAGAGGAAAAATACAGATCAGCAGATTATGAAGCCGAAACCCATTTAACCAGTACGCACACACTATGGTCTGGGAGATTGACAGCGCTTTCCATTTTAAATCGTATGTTGGAACTTCTTTGGTACCAGTTGGAAAAATCACCTCCCAAAAGTGGGATCAGACTTGTAAGTCTGAGGAGCTCCTCCAAACTAGACTTCACGATCGAAAGTGGTGAAATATTTAAACACATACAGCTGGTGTAATCGCTTATGTAATCGTAGACGTGGCATTACAATGTT